>JAUZSX010322402.1:0-11567 GCA_034780655.1 Idiosepius hallami | reverse complement strand
AGTTTCTATGATACCAACATATGGTGGAAATTTGAAAAAAAAGTGAGACGCAAGGGTGTCGAGGTCTGGATGATTTGTCATGGAATGACCCCCTTGCGAAAGGTATGAATACCCACATTTCCTCCAGCTATAGGTTAAATGGTGCTTTCCTAAACTTTGATTGGACATTTGCCTTTGCTTTGGCATGGGCTGCTCTTTTAACCTTGCAGTTGATGTTATTTTGCCAGCTGGGTAAAAGTTTGCCATTTGATGGTCTATTGATATACAGGGGAAGTCCACTTGGGACAATAGACAGTTGCACATCAGATTTTTAATCCCCACTCGTTTCATGTCCTTATGTGACTAATAATCTTTGAAAAACTATAAATCCCTAATTTCCCTCCAGTTATGGGCAGCGAGAGTGGAGCAGTGATAGCAGTTTGACTCTGGAATCATAAGACACAGGTTCAAATCCCAGTCAAAGCTGTCTCAGGCAGCTACATGGGTAGATGAGACCTGTCACTCAATGAAAGTAACTCATCTTAGTAAAGGGTAACACTTAAGTATTTATGTTATAACCAGATCTCAGTTTACAATATAAAATTTACATACATACACTTTTAACGTTGATAAAATCTTTTTTTAAACAAGTTTAAAATGCTCAGCATCCAAAAGTAGTTTCAATTTGTTTGGATGCTGAATATTTCAAAAAAACATATTAGTTGGAGTTCAGTTTTCAAAGTGTATACATCACCTCATCTTACAGCAAGACCATGAGGCTGTACTTCACAAACATACACAAAAAGTTTTGAACTAGAATATATATCACCAAAATCATCGTGATCATCATCATGATGATGATCTCCTTTGAACTAGAACATATATTACCAAAAACATCGTCGTGATCATCATCATCATCTCCTTTGAATTAGAACATATATTACCAAAAACATCGTCGTGATCATCATCATCATCATCATCATGATCTCCTTTGAACTAGAACATATATTACCAAAAACATCGTCGTGATCATCATCATCATCATGATCTCCTTTGAACTAGAACATATATTACCAAAAATATCGTCGTGATCATCATCATCATCATCATGATCTCCTTTGAACTAGAACATATATTACCAAAATCATCGTCGTGATCATCATCATCATCATGATCTCCAACTCGGCCACCCATGACAGAAGAAATAAAACTTTTTTTCTCACATATTTTTGTTTATATCTTATATTGCTACTATACACAAAGAAAGCCCTATTTATAACAATTAATGAGCACGTAAAACTGGCCTTGTGGCTAACTTGGGTTTCTGCTCGACTAAGCTTTGGATTAAATACTGCATAATTAGTCATTAAAAAAACTAGATGTAGACGAAAAGCATGTTTATAAAAAATGATTGGCATTAAATGACTTATAACGGTTGATATGCTGTAAAACAAAACAATTTAATGAATGAAATAATTGTTTGATTTTTCAATTTTTATTTATTAGAATTTTACAAAAGTTAAAAAGATCACTTTGATTACCAACACATCTATGGATTACATAAGTGTAACTTTGTATCTTCATCTCCTATGGATCCTGAACAGATTGTCCTGAAAATTTATACTGGTGTACTTCATGTAGCTGAGAGTGTTCTTAGCTAAAATCTCTTCAGTCAGTTGAATTCACTGGAGCATTATTTATGTACACTGGTTAAAAACAAACAAGGATTCTAATATAACATGAAAGATGGTCAATGCGAACGTCTTTTGTGAACTATTGGTTTATAACCTAAGACATATTGTCAGTTATTATGTAAAATGGATTTTGGTCGAATAAAATTCTTGAGATCAAAAGTCTAAAATTTGTGACTATATAATTTTAACATGCCATATAATTATTGATGGTTTGGAATTTTTTTTTGGAATTCTTGTGATGATGCTTTGTTAATTGGTGTATCAAATTTTTGGACTGTTGTCCTCATCTTCTTTCAAAAATATTTAGTAAAGATTGTAAGAATGAAGTTGTTTAATAATTTGTGAATCACATTTTCAACTATTGTTCTCTTTATTATTGTTGTCTGCACAAAATGTTTCAGCCTTTTTTTTTAATTGATTGAATTCAATAAGAGATAAAGGCATTGAGTTTCTATAATTCTAAGACAGCATTATCTGAAGGTTAAGGTTTCAATCCTACCTAAGGGCAAATATTATTAATACTTCAGAGAAAAAAAAGAAAAAAAAAAGAAAAAAAATCAAAAAATCTCAAAAGGTAAAAAAAAACAGAAATTGAACAAAAAAACAACAAAAATAAATGAAAAAAAACAAACAATTTTAATGATTATTGATTTTAGATCAAAGTAATTTATTAAAACACTAATTAAATCTTCAAATGATTAATGTCGTTTATTTCTTAAAAGAAAATAAATTCTGCAACAAGGATTAATGAATTCTTATCTTTATAAAATCATCACAAAATAAAAATTAATACTGATTATTTTTAAGTCTATTTACATCATTAAAATCATTCAACCTTCTTTTATTTTAATTCATTTATTCTAACTAAAAAAAGAAAAAGAAGGAAGTGGAAGGAAATCCACTTGAAAACCAAATTGAAAAAATATTCCCATAAACCACAAAAAGATAAGAAAAAAGCAAGCAAACATTACAATGAGAAAAGAAAAAAAAAGGAAAAAATTTAAAAATAAAAAGTTTTTTTGATTTTGGTAACAAAAATAAAGTTTAATTTTTGAGTCAAATCCAGAAAAATCTAATCCTACATAAAAGACCTCAATTGGTTTTGGATAGAAAAAGATTTAGGGTGAGGAAGAGACAAGGCATGGGTGACCTCAAAACTTTTATTCCATCCTTGCAATCTGGCAGAATTAAAATAAAGAACCAGAAAGGGAGGAAGGGAGGGTAGTGAAAAGATTTAGGGACGGACTTCAATTTGGCAGTGAAAAGAAGTCTGAAAAGAGTCTGAAAATGTCTAACAAAGGCATAAGATAATGGCCGACCCATAGGTAATTAAAAAGAGTTTAATTAAACAGATATTCTTTATTGAGATCTAGAGATTAAAGAAGTCAAATAAAAGATAAAAAAGAAAGCAGGGAGGGGCATATGTATGTATGTATCTTGGAAGTTTATTTTTTCTTCATTTCAAACTTTTTTTTTTTTTTTGGTGGGGAAGGAATGTGTAAACTCTTCAAATGAATAATCAATTAAAATAAAAACCAAAAATTAAATTTTTAAAAAGGTATTTTTAATCAATAAATGACACTATTCTACAAGAACTGGTCAGTTATGAGCTAAACAACCCAGCCAGTCCTAAATTAAATGATACTTCATTATTGACCAATTGATTCTGTTTTTCTTTTGACGTTTGAAGAATTGAGCAAATATTATTGTAAAGGAAACAAAAGAAGAACAACAACAACAACACAATTGCAAATCATTTGATTTTAAAAGAAAACTTGATTGAAATCTGCAGAATGGATTCTTTGAATACAAAATAAAAACTCTGGAACAAGTTGGTCATGATGTCTGTAGAAACAAACAAAAAAAATTAATGTCCTGTAAAAGCGGTGGGCATAATTTTTGGAAAAAAACTTTGTATAAAAAGCAAGAAAAAATTTCAGTATCTTTTCCCAAATAAAATTTGTTTGCATTTATTAATTTGTTATTTCAACCTCAATTCACAACTTTTATGCTGAAATTTTGGCTAGTTTTGTTTCAAAATCTGTCTAATTACAATTTAGCTTTTTATTTAATGCAACAATATTCACTGAAATCAAAATATTGTGTTATTGAATCCCCACAAATCTGCAATATCTATACTTTAAAAAAAAAGTGTACAATGATCAAAAATCTAGGGCTAGGAATCTTTTTTTAGTTAATAGTTACAAAAATAATTTGGAAATTGGCATTGCAACTAAGGATAATTATTTCCTTTATTTTTTTTCAAAATTTTTTTAAAACTTTAATTATCAGGATTTTGGCTGTGGGCCCAAAGGTCTATATTATTCAAGATTTCATTCTGTGACCTACACAGTGAAACAAACATAAAAGACTAACAAATGCCAATACTCTCCTGAATGTCACACTATTTTTTCAAAGCACAACAAAGATAGAAAAATAAAAAACAAACAATTTTAATGATTATCGATTTTAGATTAAAGTAATTTATTAAAACACTAATTAAATCTTCAAATGATTAATGTTTTTTTTATTTCTTAAAAGAAAATAAATTGCACATTTGCGAGAATCTAAAAAAAACAACAATATAACCTTTTAAAAAAATCACTATTGATGGCAGTAAATATTGTCACAATATATTTTAAAAAAGCCATATTGTAATTGGTCGGATTTTGGGACAAATCAAGCCAAGATTTCAGCATCCAATTTGTGGATTAAGATCAAAATAAATTTGTTACCAAATTTCGCTTGGCAAAAATCATGCGAGAATTTATGATTTTTAAATGGAATTTTAAAAAACAATTACGCCCATCCCCCCTTTTTGAGGTCATTAAAAGGGATTTTTTATTCTGTTGACAACATGGCCTAATTGATGAATTGATTTAACAAAAACAAAGTTTTAAAAATCATATCTGAGATGTTAATCGAAAGATTTAAAGTTAATTGATTCATTAAGTCAATGGTTCTCAACAGAAGTCAATCTAATATTTCTGGAAGTCTACAGCCAAAACATCAAATTGGATGGAGATCTACAATTTTTTTAAAAACCAGTATACACAAATAATGCTGCATTTAATTCAATTGTTTAAAAACCTTGTTTTCCATGTCTGTAATACCATGGAAGAAGAAAACTTATTGTAATTATCATTATTATAGAATACTTAGTATATATTAAATTAGCTTTCATAAAAAAGCTTAATTATAAACTATTTCTTTGATAATTAAAACCTTAAAATTTAAATAAGTAAAAGATATAAACTTGGTCTTCGTAATGTCTATGAAGTGGTCCCTTAAAAAAAAAGAAAAAATGGATTCATGGATAAAAAAAAATATTGAGAACCACTGCCCTAGGTTTTAAAATTCAGTGATAACCTATTCATCTTCTAAAAAAAAAATGGGTAGAAAAGAAAATAATTTTTATACACTTTTTTTTGGTCCCATGAGAAAAAGAATTAACTTGCGAAAAAGAAATGATTAGCAAAATTATTATTTAGCCAATCAGAGCTGTTTTATTAGAGAACCAATGAAGGCCGGAATATTGGTCATGTCTTTTTTTGCTACATCAATAGGGCCGATAAATTGGCCTTTCAGGTCCTAAGGGGTAATAATCATTTTATTTGTGACAGAAGAAAAAAAGAAAAAAATCCTTTTTTTGAGAAAATAATTTTCAAATTAGACATCTTTAAGCAATTGAATAAAATGTAGAAAAAGAAAAAGAAAAACCAAAAATAAAGAATTTTACGAGGAAAGAAACGGAAATAATTGGACTTTTAAACAAAGAAAATTTCTTATATTTCTATTTGATATTTTCATTTCAGTTTTTTTTTTTGTTTTATAACAACGAATTTTTGTTTTAGGGTTTAGTGTCATACAAACGTCCTAGCGTCATACAACCCCCCCCTAGAGTCATACAAAAGTCCCTAGTTTTGTCCAAACGTTTACAATTGTCCTCGATCCTCTCGCTCAGTTGAATGTGTTTAGTTTTGTTTCAAAATGGTTATTTAACATTTGAATCTGCTGTGTGGTTTTAGTTATGTTTAATTTTGGATGTATTTTTCCAGCGTTTTATTAAAGGTTTTCTTTTTCTTTAGTAAAATATGTTGAGGGTTCAGTGATTATTCAAATAAAATTCTTTTTAATAACAAATGTTTGAATAATGTCATTCTGCCTAAATATACTAAATAATTGGACATGCATAAAATATATATATATATATATACATATACCACTGACAAATAAAAGCCAATTGAAGCTTGTCATTATTAAAGTGGATCAAATTACAAAAGATTAAAAGCAAAAATAAAATCTAACACTCCTTATAAGTTTTGATACATTCAATTTTAATCCTCAATTATTTTTTTTAGTTGATACCATATCAACTTTTAAAAGTCTATTTCAAATAAAAAATATATTTCATAAAAAGAGGATTTTTTGAAAAAAATATTATTTTGTTTTTTTTTTACATATTTTTTTTCAATGAAATTTTAAAAAGAAAATTATTTTTAATTTTGAAATGGGAGAAGAATGAAATGAAGAGCTTCTTAATGGATATCAGCCTAGAACTAAATGTAAACCAAAGAAAATCAGGCATTGGTGTTACATAGACAATGTAATGATATTGTGGATACAAATAAAATCTTTTTGCCATAACTAATTTTTTTTTAAATGTTTTTAATTTAAATAGAAAGTTTTAATTTAGGAGAAGTATTTATATGTAATTAAATATGTCAATTGATTTTTGGTTTTGTCAATTAAAATAGAGGTAATTAATAAATCAATCAACTGACAAATTTATTCCTAGTTTCATTTTGAGATTAATCTTTTGATGTTGCTGCATTTTTTTATTCAAGTAATGAGCACCTTTTTTTGTTTTTGTATATAGGGGGATGAAACAGATATGTATACTATTATAGGGGCTTAAATCAGTCAATATTTTTGGCCAATTGAAAGCCATGGAAATTTTCATTATTTAAAAAACCCGAAAAAGAAAATGATTTGTAAAGGATGAAATATATTTTTAAAACCAGAGGAAATCTAGAATTATCAAAAACAAATTTCTTTTTATTTATTTTGTGGAATAAACAATTATTTATAAAGAGAAAAATATTGTGGCTTTTAAGCAGAAGACCTTGACGGCCATTTTGAAAAAAAAAAGGTTGTTGCTTGAATAGGTTTTTGCAAAAAAGTCTTTCAAAATTTTTTTATTTTCAAATCAAAAGAAATTTTTAGATTTAAACCAGTTAATTTGTTTTTTAAATTTAATTAACAATGTTTATCGAATGAATTTGTATATATTGTAAAAAAAATCAGAAATTATGGAGTGATAAAAAAAAGTCAAATAATTATTTGAAAATAATTTCTTAGGAATAAAAATGTAAAAATATTTCCCATGATTGAAATGTCTTTAACTTTGTAAATGGTGTAAAAGGTGAATATACGTTTAAAATGGCCGACAGCCAGGTTTAATAAAAGATAAAATGGAGAATCTAAAAAATTAATTCTATTCACAATTTTTTCATCACAAATTATTTGCTTAAGGAAAAGTAATTTAAAGAGATTTAGTTATTATTTTCATGTCACCAACCCACACTAATTTGGACATCAAAAAAGCAAACTATTTGAATGAAAAAAATATATATATGATAAAAGGAAAAAAATATTACATTTAACTTGATTTCATAATTTGTTTGGAAGAAAACCTTACTTAGAAGTAAATGCTTCCAGAAATTATATTTGAGATTCATATATATATATATATATATATATATATATGATATATATATATATGTTGGAAAACAAATAAAAAATAAATTTTGACTATGTGCAGTTGAAAAAAAACCCCAAAAACCAACAGAACATGGATGTAGTATAATTAGGCTGAAGCTTTAACATTTTGATTTATTAAAACCATCATCAAAGTAAATCAATGTTAATCCCATTTTTTTAACTCAGAAATCTTTTTAAAATGTTGTAACTTTTGAATCAATTTTCATTAGAGAAAAATAATATTAAATTTCAAAGTCAGTTCATAAAGTTTATAAAGTTTAAATTATTCAACACAAATATTCAAATTTATTCAAATAAAGCAAATGCCTTTTTTTGGGGGGGTGGGAAACTTTGAGATGAGGATTTATCAAAAAAAATTGATAAAGTATTATTTAAAGAAATTTGAATTATTTACATCACATTACATTTTATCTTTACTTTAAAGACTTCAAAAAACTGATTTTGTATCTTTGTTTTTCCCCCTTAATTTTTAAATTTATTCAAAGGCCACATTTAAAAAAAATTAAAATCCATCGTGTAAATTCAGACAAAAAATATTATTTTGAATATGGACTAACATTTATATGCTCTTAAGATGGTTTTAATAAATGGAAACATTAGTGTCGGCCTAATTCAACTTTATCCTCACTATTGTTTTTTAAAATACTAATTTTTAAAGCACACATATCAATCTAATAATTTGTGGCCAATATTTATAGTTAAAGAGTTCAATATTAGTGATAGAGGACGAGCAGTTCATTTTAGAAGATGAACAGTTCATCAGTGTAAATAGATAACTGCTATTATTGATTCAGAGCCTACACTGATCAGTTAGGTGTGTGTGTACATATATATAAATTTATATATAGTGTGTAAGCATAGACAAGGAATCAAAGGCACTTGGTGACTGTCACTTTCTAGCCAGTGCAGTCATCAGACCAATGGCCTTTGGTCTCATGAATATTCAGGTAAGAAACTGACAGTCACCAAAGACTGTTGGCTCCTTGTCTACCCTTATCTACTAATGATATTGAGTACTTTAACTATAAATATTGTCAAACTTATTCTACAGGTTAATATACATGCATGCATACATACATACATGCATGCATACATACATTTACATACATGTGTGTGTGTGTGTGCATATATTCACACATAGATACATACCCTAGTCATACATGCACTACTACTATATATGTACACAAACATTCTTTAAAAGTGTTTTCATTTAAGTATTAAAATAGAATCCAATTTTACAGAAAAAATAAAATATGTAAATCAAAATAGTGTGGGTAGAATGAAAAGAGAGAAAGAGAATTGCCCTTATTATAGTGCAAAATATTAAAGGGTATTAAAAAGAAAAAAATGTGTGTATAATATATATATATATATAGCATATAGATAAACCACATATACTTTCTATGCACTTATATATAGAAAAAATAAATTTTTTTTTTTTAAGTATTAATTTTATATTTTATACTGACCTCTGAAACAACTAATTTATTTATTTAAGGAAGAACTGAGGCTGATCTAAAATATAAGATTAATTCTTAAAAAAAAAAAAAAAAAAGAAAAAAAAAAGAAACATTATTTTCTAATTTTATATACACACACCCACACATATATCAAATGCGTAGTGTGTTGCCACAGAGTGTAAAAAAAACAAAAAAACTGTAGATGACAAATGTAAGTAAAGTTTGGCTAAAATGACGTATAATTTGATATGAACACCTGAGAGCCGTCCAGATTCCTTTCACCTGCTTCAATTGATGGTTTGATCAGTTTCTACACAGAGGAACCACTCATATGGTTTGGGATGTCTTGGTCCATAGCAGGATTTGTATGACCGCCCGGGGGAACCTCATATTTTTTACTTGGATAGACTGTGTAGGGAGCATCATTATCATATGCATGCTTTTCATCCAGCGCTGGATTTACCTCCCCTTTCGGTTCTTCCTGGAAGTTGAAAAAAAAAAGAAGAAATTGTTAGATCATTTGATAAACAAAAATGAAATCAATTAAGAAAAAATATTTAAAAAAAAAACAACAGAATAAGTGATTGTCTGGGTTTTATGAGAGGAGTCTTAATTATTAACATAATTCAAGTTGGACTTCTACTCTCATCTTTATTGTTATCTTCACAATAGAGATTGCCTGAATTTAGGAGATGAGTTTTGATCTTTTTTTAACTCCGATCTGATCCACAAGAACAATTATCGCTTTTGCAGAACAAACAAATAGAGAATTTTTTTTTCTCGGGGACTTTGCACCAGTTGTAAGACAGCAATTTGATTGGCTAGAGTTAGGGTAAGGGTTCGGCCAAATTTCTCCATTTGCTTGTTCAGCAAAAGCGCCAAACAATGTATTTGTTAAACATTTGATTTTTTTGCTAATCATTTTTTCAATTAAAAAAAAAAATGAATTTTCTAAAATGACCAAAATCAATTAAAGAATTTTTTTTTGATTGGTTTTAAAGTATTTTCTGGCTTAGGCTGACAATTTTTCTTTTTTTTATTCAGTGGGTGGGTGTGAGTTTGTGAGAATAAAGAAACCTGTGCAAACAAGACTCTTAATCATCACCATTATCATAGTATGACAAATAGCTGGGTTAGATTTTTGTCCAAGGCAACATTTGAATGGAATGTGTAGATATAGGTTGATATATCACAAAGGCATTGATAGTTGTACAAGGCATTTTCAGATTTTATTCAATTTCATCTAAACCAGTAAATTCCACAAAACTTTATATCGAGAAAAAAAAAAAAAAAAAGAAAGAAAAAGCGTTGGTTGACAGATACGAAAAAATCTAAAATGTTAAAATAATATAAAAAAAAAGTTTTGTTCAAGAATGATTTATTAAAAAAATAAAATTTAAATAGAAAGAAGTCCTACAGGAGGGAAATGTAAATAATTCTATCTTGGAAATGCATTATTAGAATTAGAAATCTGTTTGTAGATGCCTGGATTTCACATAATTAAGGGTGATTAGACCAAGTGTAGATAAATATTAATTCAGTTAACTTTACAAAAATTGAATATGGTTATCGCTTATGGATTATGGTTTGAAAGTTGTGTAGATTAAATTCTGTGACCACTGGATATCCTCACAAATGGCATTAAAAACAGTATATATATATATATATTTATTTATGTAAATCTCTGTAGAAAATTCTCCCTATAATTATAGTTTAAGCGCTGAATGTCAGGGATAGAGTGTGTGTGTGTGTAGTGGATAAATGTAGACACGTTTCCAACAATAAAATGAAACAAAAGCATTACTTGGTTCAACCGTCCCTTACAACATACATACTATGTTCTAAAATAGTAAAAACATTCCTCATATTAATAAAAACTTCCTCTGTTTAAGCAAATGCACAAAATATTCAATAAAAATACACTGTAACTTAGTTACAGCTGTACCAAAAATATGCTTCAAGTAAAAAAAAAAAAAAAAGCACAAAAACTCAACAAGCATACAAACAACACCCAAACCAGCATGTAACTGACAAAATCCCAGTGCACACTGCAGGGAAATTATCTACAAACAAATGTAGTACCAAGCCACAGAGAAAACCAACAACACAGAATAAATATAAATAAGATTAACAGAGGGAACATGGAAGCTAAGAAGATACATGCACAAAACTTTGTTTATTAATAGAAATTATGAACACTACTACTCTCTCTAAATACATATGAAAAATATAAAACACAAATCAACACCCAAAACATCAAACTTATTTCCGAACATAGGCATGAGAATAAATCTCTATTAAGCAACAAATGACTAATGAAATAATAATAATAGTAATATATATATATATCTATCTTTATATATATATATATATATATATATATGAAAAGACAAGACTGTCGTTTAGAAGAATAAATAGCCTCAACACCTTTTTCACATAAATGGAATTTTTTTTTTTATGTTATTATGAAAACAAAACAATCGGTATTTAAAAAGTTAAGTTTTAAGGAAACAGAACCTTTTTTTCAAAAATAAACAATATAAAACTTTTTTTTATTTTTTTTATTTCAACAACATAATTAAAAATGTATGTTTTCTTGTTTAATTCTATCTGATTAAATTTTTAAATTGAAAAAAAAAAAAAACAAGAA
>JAUZSX010322391.1:0-11568 GCA_034780655.1 Idiosepius hallami | reverse complement strand
ACCCTTAATACTGTTGTCTTGTTTCTTATATTTAATAACTACACTGTATACAACTCACTACTTATGTATCTTTTGTTCATATATTTGTTAACTCTTAATACTGTTTCCTTGTTTCTTATATTTAATAACTACACTGTATACAACTCACTACTTATGTATTTTTTGTTAATATATTTGTTAACTTTTAATACTGTTGTCTTGTTTCTTATATTTAATAACTACACTGTATACAACACCAGTGATGACCACAACAAAATCCCAAGTGAATAAAATTATAGTAAGTAAAAAAAAAAAACTTAAATATAAGAAAAAAAAAAGTCTGGAATAAAAACAAAACAAAATTGTACACTCGGTATCAATATTGTATTAGGGATGATCATTGAAAAGTCAACTTGTATTACTGGAGACTTAAGTGGTTTATTTGGAACCTGTACAATAGAAAACAGTTAAAGTATAATTCAAAGATGTTTTTGGTTGCCAAGTTATTATCAATTCAGTTTTTTGTTTTCTTCTTGTCAGTTTCTGCAAATATTTCGAGAATTTCTTTCTGTCATTCTTAAATTATTGTAGTTGACAAACCAACAGAGCTATCTTTCATTTTCTGACATTGTTGTGAGGATAGGTTTAGCCAGGGCCATATTTGCACCCCCCCCCTGCAAATGCAGGTTTTCCGGGCGGGGGTGCAAGCTCCCTAAATTCGGTGATCTAGCGGGAACCAGTATCTCCAACCCTCTTGACCATATAGGTAAGTAGATAGATAGATAGAGAGAAATAGTCAGAGGGATAAATAGACAGTTGAATAGATAGGTAGGCATGTTGATAGATAGATAAATAGATTGGTAGGTAAGTAGGTACGTAGATAGATAGATAGATAGATAGATAGAGAGAGAGATAGAGAGATAGATAGATAGATGGATAGATAAGTAGTTATGTAGATAGATAGATAGTCAGATAGATTGATAGATAGATATAGATAGGTAGGTAGATAGATAGAAAGATAGAGAGAGAGAGAGAGAGAAAGATAGATAAGTAGTTATGTAAATAGATAGATATAGATAGGTAGATAGATGGATAGACAGATAGATAGATCGATAGATAGAGAGATAGATAGATAGAAAGATAGATAAGTAGTTACGTAGATAGATAGATAGTCAGTTAGATAGATAGATAGATAGATAAATAGGTAGAGATAGATAGATAGATAGATAGATAGATAGATAGATAGAGAAATAGATAGATAGATAGATAGATAGATAGATAGATCAAGAAAAGAGAGATGTTCATATAGATAGATTCTAATAAGAAATCCTGTATTCAATTTAAAGCTCTTTAGCTTCTGATTCACTGGGTTGAAAAATAAGAAAATCCTTCCAATTCACTAAAAAGGAAATTATTCAACTTGTTTCTCATTCACCAGACAAAAGGGAAATCCCATGTGTGAGCAGTTAAATATTCTCACTTAAGTAATACATTAATTCAAATCCCATAAGTCTATTATGTTCAATTTCTTCCGAATGCCAATGAGGGAAGTATTTCACTGTTCATATTCCTTCCAGCAATGGGTTAATTAGTACAACTACTGTTCATCTAACAATATTATATTAACTTAATGAGCACCAACCCAAGTTTGGCACAAGGCCATTTTCTGTGCTATTATCAGGGCTTTTTAAATTCAGTGCTACCCTTCACCTAGATGAGCTGCTCTCCTGAGCTAACGAGCCCCATCTGCCCGAGGCAGTTAGAGGTGAATGTAATGGTTTTGAATGGGATTTGAATTCGCGTACCCCGTTCTCAGAGCCTGAGCGTCTACCAATGTTCCACCATCGCTGCCCATTGCCTAACAATATGTCAATTAGAGGTAGTGCCATGCTTAGCCACCTAGCGTCCCTGATGCAGAATGCGCCTTGCGGCCCCCTTTCCCCTAAAAATAAAAAAAGGATAAAAGTCTAAATAATTACAAGACGATCATAATAAAGATTCATCTCAAGAATTCAGACAATTAAAAACTATTTGTTTACAGCACCGTGCTTAGGGCTCCTGCAGACCCCTCAACTGCGGAGGGGAGGACACAAGCTCTCTAAGGAGCCACAGTTGCACACGCTTAGTTGCACACCCCACTAACATACTAGAGCCTTTGATCATAGACCATATATACATACATATACAAATAGAGAAAAAGAGAGATAGATTGGATACGTGTATATTTCAAGTGTTTTCTCGTCAATTCTAATAATTAATTAATTTGGTAAAGTTTTGATTTATTAAAGATCTGTGAAGCTAAGAAGCTTGCGCCCCCCCACAATTGCGGGGTCTGCGGGGGCCCTAAGCATGGCCCTGACTAGAGTAAGACATTCTATTTAAAAATTTTTTCATGGCTTTGTTAAATCTTTATCCTTCAATTTCTAGTTAATAACAAAATTAAACACAGATTTTCAGCTCCCAATTGTCCACATCAAAATGGCATCACCGAAAGGCAGGGCTGTGCTTAGGGTCCCACAGACTCAACGATAGTGAGGGGAGGGCCTCAAAAACCTTTCTAAGGGCTGCAAGGCTCCTTGGCTTCACAGATCTTTTGTAATGCAAAAAAATTTCCAAAATAATTCATTGTTAGGATTAATTAGAAAATTATCAAACTTAAAACATACATCTATGAATCCATCTATCTTACCTATCTCTCTCTCTATATGGATATATAGTCAAAGGTTCTTGTATGTTGAGGGGTGTACAAGTTGCTTTTTTTGGGCAAAGGGTCCACAAGGTGCATTCTGAAACGGGGTCGCTAAGTGGCTAAGCACGGCACTGCCGAAGGTGTTCAAGGTCTCTCTATAACATGGCTTGATCGCTACTTACTGAATCAAAATTAACCAAAATCTTTGGAATTATGCACTAAAAACTGCTTCACACATTAGAAATAGATGTTATAATAAATGATTCAATTCAACACTTTATTGAATGGTTGTTATTGTTGAGCAGGACGACCTCTCCCTACCCATTTAGGCTTGAAACAACAAAGATAGTGAGGTAAGGTTTGTCCCCCAAAGTTAGTCACGCTTAGTTCGGAGGAGACTTTGAGTGTTGGTATCTATGTCGAAGTAGTTCTATTGTGTTGTTATCTTAATGTCGTAGTATGTAGTAAGTCTTGCTGGTTGCATATTCACTGACGGGGGAGGTAGCTAAGTAATCGGTGTCTAGACTCTAACTGACAGAGTGTTTAACGAGATTTAAATATCCAAGCAAGCAAGAGTGTCGTAAATCAATGGCTACTTCCTGTTAGTACAGGAAGTGTCGTAATATGTCCGTAACAGGCTTAAATCAGTCTTTCCGTATTTATAGATTTTTTTCTCTACCTCACATTTAACTGAGACTTCCAGTCCTCACCCTAGGGAGTAACGCTAATTGAAGACATTTCTTTAGAATGGTTGGTCAGTGTGAGGGAGGCAATTAGGGAAGGGAAAGGCCTTTCAGTTCAAATACTTAATACGTTCTAGTGACCATACAACAAACTGCTAACCAGCCTCTTACAGTACCTGTTATTCCTAAGTAGTCACCCTTCTCATAAATAAAGGGCCGAGGTTATTGTATAGAAAAGTAGAGTAGTATAATTTTGGCCTTATTCTTTAGCTTTTAGATAGAGAGTCAGTTAGGTCACTTTTAGAGACCTTTATCCATTTTTTATTGTTATATTCATAATGGATATTGCTTGGCTTCACAGATCTTTTGTAATGCAACAAAATTATTAATTATTAGGAAAGACTAGAAAATCATTATCACACTTATATGTTTGAATATATATCTATCAATCCATGTCTTTGTTTCTGTCTCTATATACATGTATGCTTTGATTGAAGCCTTCAGTATGTTGAAGGAGTACAAGTTAGGTTCTTTAGGGTAAAGGGGCCGCAAGGCGCAGTCTGCATCAGGGCTGCTACGTGGCTAAGCACGGCACTGTTTGTTTATATATCTTATGTTAAAAATGTAAAAATATTTAACATCTTATATCCTCAATGGGTAGCAAAGGTGGAGCATTGGTAAAAGCTCGGGCTCTGGAATTTTAGTACGGGAGTTCAAATCCCAGTCAAAACCATTGTATTCCCCTTAAAAATGGCCTTGTGCCAAACTTGGTTGATGCTGCTCACCAAGTATATACATATTATGGGCAGCTAATTTGGAGCATTGGTAAAAGCTCGGGCTCTAGAATCATAGTACTTGAGTTCAAATCCTAGTCCAAACAATTGTATTCACCTTAAAAATGGCCTTGTGTCAAGCTTGGTTGGTGCTTCTCGCCTAGTATATATTCTATATCCTTAATGGCTGGCTATGTGGCTAAACCATGAAATAAGAGCAGGCTATATTTAACAAAGTCTAACTTGTTTTTATCTAATAATAATTGATACGTTTTGTTTTATTTCTATTTTTGCTTCAGTTCTGTATGACATTAGTAGGTGAAACAAAAGATTTGTATCTCTATTTTTCTTCATTTTCCAATCTAAGACAATGTCGGGTGGGTGGGTGGATGTAATGGGTGTTGCCAAGGGAGACAACCAATGGCTTGGAAAAGACAGCTGACATTCAGAGGGATGATTTATTATACGGTCAGAGAAGAGAACTTCCAGAGCGACTCATCTCTCTCGTTTTCCCGACTGATGTATTCGGCTGCTTTTGGTGCCACGAATGGACAGTGCTTCCACAGGGCCCAATATCAATTATATGAACCAATAATGAGTATAAATGAATAAATAAAATATCTCTCCTCCCGAAAAAAAAAAAAAAATAAAAATAAAAAATAAAAAAAAAATAAAAACAAAAAAAAACAAAACAAAAAAAAACAAAAAAAACAAAAAAAAATTAAAAAATAAAATGAAAAAAAAAAACAAAAACAAGAAAAAAAAAAAAATAGGGAAACATCATTAAAAAAAAAAAAAAAAAAAACAAAAAAAAAACAAAAAAAAAAAAATCAAAAAAATAAAATAAAAAAGAAAAACAAAAAAAAGAAAAAAAACAAAATAGGGAAAAAGAAAAAAATCAAAAAAAATAAGAAAAACAAAAAAACATAAAAAAAACACGAAAAAAAAACGAAAAAAACAAAGAAAAACCCAAAAAATGAAAAAAGAAAAAAAAAGAAAAAAAAAAGACGAAAAAAAAGAAAAAACAATGCAAAAAACACAATGCAAAAAAAAAAAATCAATCATTATGAAGAGCTAAATATTTCCAATCCAACTTTCTTCTTGTTGTTAATCATGTTCCAGAACGGAACTCAGCCAGCCGTGGATAGCATATTTCTCCCTTTTTATTTTTTGTCCTTTTTTTTGTTTAATTCTTTTCTTCTTTTGTTTCCCGTTACTTGTACAAACCTCGGGCATAACGGCCATGTCTCTTCTGATAAAATTGTGCAAATCTTCTAACAGAACGACCCTCTTTTGTAATACAATAATGTAAATCTCTTTGCATGATCATCTTTTATTATGACCGCCGCCCTCTCCGTCTGGAACCCCATCTTTTCTTCCTTACCAAACCAGTTCAATAATCCAAATCCTGGTAATTCTATGAAGAACTTTAAGATGTGCAATATTTTCTTTCATAAAACATGGGCTTCACAGAAATACTTGCCTTTGCTTATTTGTTTTATGGCATTTCAATCATTTTAGGTTATTTAACGCAGAGAACAACCATTTTCGATAACCCTTTTTTTGTACACACATAGTCTTTTAAATAACATAGTATACACTATTTAATCCATAGCAGGAGGGAATGTGGGGATTCATGCCTTTTCTAAAGGTATTATGCCAAATGTGAAAGTAAATGGAAGAACTGGAATTTGAACTCGCGTATTACAATGCTGAAGTCTGACTGTTGATCCACTACCCCTAGTATACCTCTCCTGCTTGCATATGAGGCATTAGATATGCTCCGGTGGGGCAGGCTCATCAATGTTGAAAACATGTAATGTATTTTTTTTTACACATTTTCTCTATTTTGAAAATAAAATTCTTTAACAAAAAGACCTGACATCAACGAATGACACATTAGATATTTAAATCCTTCATTTACAAAATCGTAACGTTAAAATACTTATCTAGTTGTGATGAGAATTAGTAAAATCCAATTTAATCAGACAAGTTTATTCCTGTGTGTAATTAAAATGAAATAGTTAAGTTTGTTTGTTTGTTCGTTTGTTGGTTTTGTGTTTAATGGCATATCAACCTTTTTAGGTCATTTTAATGCCGAGAACAATTACTTTAGATAAACATTATTTTTATACACGTATAGTTTTTTGAAATAACACAAGTTGCACTACTGAAGGGTGGATGGGAATTCATACCTTTCCCAATGGTATTAGTCGACATGTCAATGTAGACGGATTCAAAACCACATACTACGGTTCCAAAGTCTGATTGTCTGCCCACTGGGCCAAGTCGACACCCCCAAGTAAAGTAGTTAGAATTATGTCTATTTATTATGGAATGATTATTTATTTTTTGATTTTATATTTCTTTTAGAAATTCTACCTCTCCATTTTTTTTCCAAAACAATGAATTGTTTAAAAAGTTATGGCTTATAAGCTGTTACCAGTCAATATTGAAAAAAACATATTGTTAGATGAGGTCTCCCTTGTTTTAAAATTTTCTTCAACTATACCCCTTGCTTCTAACCATTTCTAAAGATTTTTGGAAAATACTATTCATTAAATATTCTTCAAATCTGGCAGTGAAGTTGGAGCATTGGTAAAAGCTTGTCCTCTAGAATTGTAGTAAACAAGTTCAAATCCCAGTCAAAAGCATTACGCTTTAGCTGGTTAGGAGGTTAATCTGGATTTGTGTGTGAAGACCATCTAATTAGTGATGTAGTTACCTAAATAACGTGAATGTCTTATAGTAATTGAATTGTTTATTAATAGAAATAATCCAATTATTTTGATCACTTTGTTGGTCTCTTCTTACCAAAATAGATTTTCTTCTTATCTAAAGGTGACTTCAAAATACCTGTCTCTTTTTCAAAATTAAATCCTTCGGATGAGCACAATGGCAAGATAACAAAGAGAATCCAAATAATAATAACAGAGCTGCTACTCCTGATGATCGTTTTTTTTTTTTTAAACTTCACAAATCAATTTGTTCAATGTTTTAGAAATGAAGGATTAATGCCAGTTTTGATAGAATCTTGACGGCTGAGGCATTTATTTTCAATATGTGGTACGGTTTGAGTTTTTGGATTGCTTGAAAGAATGAACTTTTAAAAGGGCATGAAAATTTTAAAGAGACATCATATATCAGTATTTCTTTTATAATATTCATGTGGCTTTATGAGACAGCTAAGTGGAGCATTGGTAAAAGCTAGGGCTCTGGAATCATATTACGCGAGTTCAAATCCCAGACAAAACCATTACATTCATTTTAACTGCCATGAGCAGATGGAGCTCATTAACTTGGGAGAGCAACTCATCTAAGTGAAAGATAGCACTGAATTCAAAAAGCCCAGGTATATAAAGCACGTAAAAATAGCCTTGTGCCTAACTTGGTTTGGTGCTCTACCAAGTAAATATGATATTTGAATAAGTTTACTGAATGTTATTTTGCATACACTAGTGGTGTAGCTCGAGTAACCATCACACAGGGCCGTGCTTATACCCCCCCAGACCCTGCAGTTGCGGAGGGAGGGCTACAAGGCTCCTTTGCTTCACAGATCTTTTGTAATGCAAAATAATTACGAAAATAATCAATCATTAGAATTAACTGTAAAATCATTATCCCACTAGTATGTTAAAATATACATCTATCATCCCATCTGCCTCTCTGTCTTATTCTGTCTCTAACTGCATTCTGCATCGGGGCTGCTATGTGGCTGATCATGGTACTGACATCACTCAGGACAAATCAAATATCACCCCACTGACCCTAAAATCCTCCTATGCAGAATGCAACACTTCTGAAATAGATTGAAAAACCCAATAAACCCTCATTAATGCACTGATGGAGAAACACCACCAATCATATGCTTGATGCACTTTGATTATTGGAGATGAGGAATGTTAGGACAGCTATTGGTTAGCACATAAGAAAAACCAAAAGCAAAACCTTATAAAACTAGATTCTTCTTCAGACTAAAGCTTTCTCATGGCACTATGTAATTACATTATAATATATGACAAATAAATCCTGTTTTCAGACTATTTTTGCACCTCAGCATGCCTGAAAAATTTTGTTGGGGTGACATTGTGTCACCCTCCCTTTGCTATTACCCTTGGTAGACCACTACCCCAGACCCCCTTAGCATATTTATACACAGAATAATGTAATTTTAATTATTTTATTCCATGGCTAAATTAATTAAAATGCACACAAATTTACATGTGAAATCCATTTTCATAATAGATTGAAAAGTAAAATGATTCCTGATTTATTAATTCACAAAAAATAATCTTAAATCAAATTAAAATGAAAAAATATTACAATTATCTAAGGGTCGGTCAATGTAGCCCAGCGGATAGGCAATCGGACTTTGGAACCATAGTATTCGGGTTCGAATCCAAATTGTTCTGTCTATGTTGACATGTTGACAAAAACCCAAGGGAAAGGTCTGAATCCATATCTTTCCTCCAGCTATGGATTGAATAGTGCAACTTGAGTTATTCAAATTATGTGTGTATTAAAGTAATGTTTATCTCAAGTAATTGTTCTTGGCATTAAAACGACCTAAAAAGGTTGATATGCCATTAAACACAAAACAAACAAACAAGCAATAATATTATTGATTATAAAATTAATGATTTGTATTTAAAAAATAATACACACATATCAAAATCAATGCAAAAAATTAACGTTTATCATAAGTAATTGTTCCGGAATTAAAACAACCTAAAAAGGATGATATGCCATTAAACACAAAACAAACAAACAAATAATAATATCATTGATTATAAGATTAATTATCTGTATTTGAAAAATAATACACACATACCAAAATCAAAGCAAAAAAATAACGTTTATTATAAGTAATTGTTCTTGGCATTAAAATGACCGAAAAAGGTTGATATGTAGTTATACACAAAATAAACAAACAAAAATGTATTTAATAATACAAAAATTCTCCTCTTACCTTAAATAAATAGGTAAATAAATAAAACTTATAAACAAAGTAAATAAAAAAGGCATTAAAATAAAATAAAATTATCTTTTAAAAGACTTGGTCTTAAAACAAATAGAAAACAAAGAACGAAAAAATACTATGTGAATATTTTTGTGATCCTCTTTGAAAATCTCATTTTCAAGAAACAAAACAGATCCAACCTTCATAGCCTTCCGAGGCCCATGGCACAGTGGATAGAAGCGTGGGAGTCTCTACCGTTCCAGGTGACCATTGTCGGAGGATAGCGGTTTCAATTCCTACCCAAGTCAGCCAGAGGATTTTACTTGATCAAAAAACGTGGTTCGATAGACAACAACAAATATGGAAGGCAGTGATTACTGAGGATTCAGTGATGAGACCCAGCATCCCTATCTGTGGTTTCAATTCCTACCCAAGTCGGCCAGAGGGATTTATATGGTCAAAAAATGTGGTTCAATAAACAACAACAAATATGGAAGGCAGTAATTACTGAGGATTCGGTGACTAGACCCAGCATACCTATCTGAAGTTACGGTTAATAACACCTGAAGACGACCTGAGAAACGCTAGGCCGAAACGTAGTTTAGAAACATAAAAAAAAACCACTAAGATGAGGACAAAAGTCCGAATAATAAACTTAATTCCTGAATTACAAAGCCTCATCTCAAAAACAAAAATAAAACTATAAATAAAACATAATGCCAAGAAACCCATAGTAATAATAATAATAATAATGCTGCAGTTGTATTTGTTTATTTTTTCCAACTTAGCTCTGATCTTATTTATTGGTTGGATTAACCAAGGATGCCTGAGATGACACTAATTTGATCAAATGTGAAAAGCTGAATATGAAGGGCTTCACAAACAAAGAAAAAAAAAAATTTAAATTAAAAAAAAAACAACAGATTTTTCCGATTCTTTTTGCACACAAAGAAATTAAATTTTCTTATCAACTCAGGCACTGACAATGAATTAATTCATTTATACAATCGAATTTAATCCATTTTTCAAAAAGTCTCTCTGTCTCACTATCTCTTTCATTAGCTATCAATCTCTCTATATATCCATCGATCTATATATCTATCTAATGATTTCTCTCTGAATCTCTCTCTATATATATCTATTTATACTCACACATATATATATATATATGTGTGTGTGTGTATTGATCTACCTCTCTCTATATATATCTATCAATCTATATCTCTATCTAATGATTTCTCTTTGAATCTCTCTCTATATATATCTATCTATACACACATACATATTTATATATATATATATATATATATATATATATATATATATATATATCCAGACAATCTTGGACCATTCCAAGTCCATTTTCGTGGCTGGATGTAATATTATAAAATGAATGTTAATATTTTTTTGTTTTTTTTCTAGGCGTTGAAATCCATTGTGTTTACATATGTTTGTCCTCAATAACGAAATAACGACGGGTTGATAGATCAGAATTTATATCAGGTTTGCTTAGTAGGTACAGAGATTGGTTTGTAAAGTCATAGCGGCGTCGTCAATACAATATTTAGTGTAGTTTGTCTGCTGCCTTCTCGTAGGCTAAACGTGCTTCCTCTTACATGCCTACTGGGTGAGTTCATGTTTAGGATTAGAAGAGGTGTAAGCACCCACAACAATACCTATCATAGTTTCTTTTTCTGATGAGCTCTACTTATAAATAATCTGGGGATTCTAAATAACTATTTTAGATTCATAAATTATAGTTCTTCCGAAGCATCACATAATATATATAAAATAATAGGGCAGTGATGGTGGAGCATTGGTAAAAGTTCAGGCTCTGGAAACGTATTACGCGAGTTCAAATCCCAGTTAAAACCATTAGTTTCACTTTAACAGCCTCGGGCAGACGGGGCTCGTTAACTCGGGACAGCATCTCATCTAGGTGAAGGTAACACTGAATCTAAAAAGCACAGGTAAGAGTACGTAAAATGTTCTGGGGTTGGGGCTCGCCAAGTAAATATAATATAATAAATATGATGAATAATTTTTTTTAAAGGCGTAAATGATGCGTTTTAAGTGTTTTATTTAGTATGTTATATTTCGGAGCTATCACTCCATTTTAAAACTTCCTGTTATGCTGGTCTTTTAATGCTTTTTTAGACTCATTTTCAAAAGAGCTACAGGATGTAGGGTCACATGTAAACCCAATAATCTGATTTTTAAAAAATATATAGATTTAATCAATAAATAATTTTCATTAAACTGGAATAACATTATGTGACTCAGATAAGATGTTAACCAGGTTCTATTTCCGGTTTTTCCTATAAGGCAGCGGGTGTCCGCCTAGAAAATCTATTATGTGCCTCTCACTCCAATGTCCAACAGATGGACATGCACATCCATCCTAATAATCATTACAAGTACCTTATACATAATACGATGATTTAAAAAAATAAATTGATTTGTAGAAATTCATTAGTAACTCCC
>JAUZSX010322380.1:0-11568 GCA_034780655.1 Idiosepius hallami | reverse complement strand
CACACGCTCAAAAGAGGTCCGCAAGTTTGAGGGTGATTGAGCTAGGGCTAGCGACTCTTTCTCATAAAAACAAGTATGCTACAGTAACAGCAAATACAAATTTGCCGCCCATCGCACCACTGGGTGTGAAGGTTTATAAATGATTATATTATACGGGGGGGAGTGTTAGGTCATTCCATTACAAGATAAAATATTGATATATCTTAATTCGATAATCATAACTAAAGACATTCACTTCGGGGTTCAATACAAGGTTTATTTACAAAGGCGGGGTACAGGCAAGGTGTGTTGTCTCATTCCATTACAACATCAACAACCATGGAATTTCCACGGGTTCTGCTAGTAATGTTTCTTTGTTTGTGTTTATTTTTAAATCCTTGTTGCCTTGCATTCAATGGACATATTTACTTGGTCGAGCACCAATGGATATATTTATTTGATCGAGCACTAACCCAAGTTAGGCACAAGGCTGTTTTTACGAGCCAGTTTGATCCCTGGGCTATCTTTTTAAAATAAATATTGACCTTCACCTAGATGAGTTACTTTAGCATTTTTCTAGCATATCAACAATTTTTTAGTTCATTTAATGCTGAGAACAATCATTTTATGTATACACACGTATTTTAAAAAAAAAAAAAAAAAAAAAAAACAATGTTCGCTACTCAACCCATAGCTAGAGGGAATGTGAGGGATTCATATCTTTCCCAAGGGTATTAGTCCAATTATGAACACAAATGGAACGACTGGGATTTGAACTACGATTCCGAAGCCCGACTGCCTACCCACTAGGCCAAATGGACTTCCCTGCTAGTAAAGTATTACGTAGTAATATTGCATGCAAGTTGTGTATTTCTCTAATGCAATATTGATAATGTAAACACATTTTAATTTTAATGAGTGACCGAGAGAGATACAGCTGATTAGCAGTCCGTGTTCACAGCCAATTAGCAAGAAGGAGAAACTAAAGCTGTCAGTCAACACTTGGCTAAATTTCAGCCCTATTTCCTAGACCGGTGCGTTTCAGCTTTTTTATTAGAGTAAAAACACCATTAAAAAAAGGTGAGGTGGATCATTGGTAAAAGCTCAGACTATGGAATCGTATTACGCGGGTTCAAATCTCAATAATAACCATCAGTGTGCCCTTCACTTAGATGAGACACTCTCCCGAGTTAACGAGAGCCCATATGTCCAGGACAGCTCACTGTATTATCTATAGTTAGCTGCCCCGGACACATGGGCTCTCGTTAACTCGGGAGAATTTCTCATCTAAGTGAAGGGCACACTGATTATGCATTAACCATTACATATACTAGTGCATTGGGCAGAAAACTTGTTGTTGTTTTTTGCTGTTTCCGTAGCATACTTGTTTTACGAGAAAGGGTTGCTAGCCCTATGCTCAATCCCCAGCCTGGAGGACTTTTTGAAATCAGTGTTACACTTCATCTAGATGAGGTAATCTCCCGATTTTACGAGCCCCATCTGCTCGAGGCGGGCAAAAGTAGATACAATGGTTTTGACTGGGATTTGAACTCACGTAATACGTTGTCATAGTCCGAACTTTAACCAATGCTCCACCTCGCCGCCTAATACTGATTATAAAAGTAAAAAAAAAAATGGTCTATTAGGTTAGGAGTTGAGCATAGGGCTAGCGACTCTTTTCATAGTATTGTCAATGATTGTTTGTAAATTAAATTTTTTTTTAAATTACTTGTTTGAACAGATTACTTTTATTCTCATCAAAAACTCAATAAAAAAAATTTGAGTCTGGTGTTTCTTGCACAAATCTTTAAGATTGATTCGTGGTTTTGACAGAAACACACAAAAGTTCATCTTCCACATTTCCAAATGCAGTCAGTTTAATTTTATAAAATTTAGAATTTTTAGACAAAAAACCAAACTTTTAAAAGAAAATAAACTATCTTGAGACTCCCAGTCTGGATCATAGGGGTATCTCTGATTGGGAACGTTTATAGCTGGTCGGTAAATGTGAGGGGGGACGGGAGTGCAAGAAGGACTTCGAATGCTTAATTCATTCGACTGATCATACAACGAATCGCCGACTAACCACGAGCAGTACCTGATATTCCTAAGTGTTCACCCATCTTAGTACTGAACAGGTTCTAAGTTGCTTAACTTCAGTGATCTGGCGGGAACAGGTGTCTCTAACGTGATTTGACCATACTTTGTGTTTGCGTAGTGCAGCTGAACTTGCTGTACTGACCTTTTGAAATCTCTACAGTAAAATATGTCCTAAGTGCTCTTTGCTCGCATATATCTAATGGCATTTTTGGGTTTTTTAATTGGTTATATTTACTTAGATATGTACCAAAACCTAAATTTGGCAAAAGGCCATTTTTACGTGCTCGTTAGATCCTTTGGCTATTTTTTTTAAAATCGATGTTGAAGTTGCCCCTCATCCAGAGGATACATTTAGTTGGTCGAGCACCAATTCAGGTTAGGCACAAGGCCATTTTTACGTGCTTATTAGATCTCTGGGTTATTTTTTTAAATCGGTGTCGCTCTTCATATATAGGATATATTTAATTGGTCGAGCACCAACACAAATTATCACAGTGCCATTTTTAAGTGCTCATTATATCCCTGAGGTATCTTTGAAAGATCAATGTTTCCCTTCAGTGGATAATCAGTATTGCTTTCCTATATAATAGGCTACTTTAACTACCTTAAAGAAAAGTTTCAGAAATTAACTTAGTATATGAAAGAATAAGAAATGAATTCACTATAAGAAATCATTGGAAATGAATTCAGTATAAAAAAGCATTTAGTTTATAAAACCATTAGAAATGATTTGGTATAAATGAAAGCATTAGAAATGAGTTTTTAAATGCATTAACTACTTTCGTTTCAAAATATTAGGCTCCTTTAACCCTTTAAACCCTGTGCCGATATATCGGCCCTGGCAACCTGAGGCAAAAAAACACACACACACCATTACACACCGATATTTCGACCTTAGTTTTTGGACCCTGACTTAGCAAAATAGCCACCAATCAGTCAACAGCAGAGAACTGTTCTTTTAAAGGACCATATTAGGGTCAAAATGTTGGTATGTCTTTTTTGCATTAGGTTACTAAGGCAGATATATCGGCCGTTTAGGGTCGAAAGGGTTAACTACCTTAGTGGCGACTCTCCGGCCAGCGCCTCTGGCAATAGTTAAAAGTTCAGATTTAAAATATTGACTTTTTCAGAATTAGTTGTAATTATTGGATATTAATGAATAAGAATATGAACCATTAAAAATAACTGAATAAAATTTGAATGAAAAAGACTGAAAGATTATGGAAGAGGCAATCAAATTCTGGCGACAACGGAAATAAAAAAAAAAATATAACCTTCCCATAACGGCGTAGTAACAGTTTTTGCCACCTGGGGCAGTCATTTAGATTTGCGCCCCCTGATAATCCGTTAATGTTCAAAATTACAAAAAGCCCTAAAAATAATTATTTTCTGGAACTACAATCAAGGATCAAATTATATATAAACTTAGAATAATCATTTTCATTGGATTGATGATACACTTTCAAAAATCCGTTTATAAACAATATCATTATTTCACACAGAAAACAAATTAAAACCATAAATACTTATTTTAGTTATAGAATTTCAGATTGTATTTTAGCTTTTTTATATTATTTATTTATATCTATTCTTAACTTCTCTGAATGCCGCTCCCTGGCATTGTGCCGCCCGGGCGCCCCTCCACCCCTCCCTTGCTACGCCAGTGCCTTCTCAAAGAAAAACTTTTTCATTTAAAAATGAAGAGAAAATAACTATTAAAAAATGTCGATTGAGTTGCCTCCCTTGGTTATCTTAATTTTATTTTAACCGCTTAATATTAACAAAACCTTTTATTGAAATTTCTTTTGGACAGAATCGCGGATCAGTAGTATCACTTTGGGTTGTTCGAAAAAAATGGAATGGAAACGACGAAAGGGGGAAAATTGATACGCGAAAAAGAAAAATTAACAAACGTATATTTGTTTTATCAACAAAAACGAAAAGAATTTTTAAACGACTAATTTTTATCTAAAAAAAAAACCGAAAGAATATACTTTTTTTAAAACAAAATAAGAAAAAGGGCAACAATCTGCTATTTCTATTAACACATGAAAAAAGAATTTGAGGTTTTTAACACTTAAACACTTAACCTAACCCAAAATATGAGAAAAATTTTCAAGATAAATAAAATGTTAATTCTTTATTTTCATGTCAATAAAACTGGTAGCTTGCTGTATTTCCGTTTTCTTCTCCCATTTAAAAAAATGTATATTCATTTTTTGATAATACAAATTAAAAAAAATTCTTTTAGTTTTCGTTAACAAAACATTACGTTAGTTAATTTTTCCTTTCCGCTTATCTATTATTTCCCCCTTTCGTTGTTTCCATTCCGTTTTTTTAAACAACTCAAAAATGATACAATGGTTCTACAATTTTGTCAAAAAATAGACTCATTTCTTTAAACACCAAGAAAAATATCAAAAACTGCGTATTCTTCATAAGTTGTTCATAAGATACTTTTTTCAGATCATACCAATTACCAAATGATTTTTTTTTAGGTATGTCGACCCCATATATCGAATTCCAAGTCTGGAGACCCAAATCTGGCAGAGTGATTTAACAGAAATTCATATCGTCTATTTATTTCAACTCAGCAGGCAAATTCCTGTTTGCTTTGTGTTTTACAGCGTATTAACCTTTTTACGTCATTTAATGCCAAGAACAACCATTATATACTTATCTTTTTTTAATAACACAGTGTTCGTTATTTAACCCAAAGCTATAGGGAATGTGGGATTCATACCTTTCCCAATGGTATTAGTCCAATTAAAAACATAAATGGAACAACTGGGATTTGAACTCGCGTACCACCATTCCAAAATCCAACTGCATCAAATGGATTTTCCCCAAAAAATTATTTCTCAAAACTGGTTAATAAGTATTCCCAACGTTTACCTACCCAATATATGAAATTTTAAGTTTTTAAACCAAAAATTGGCAGAGTAATAGACTGTTCCCCCAACAACACATTTTCACTTTTATATAAAACTAGTATATCCGTATGTGAAAAATTCCCATAAATAAAAAATATTAAAGCCAATCCCTGCTCCCCTCACCATCCCCACTTCCCTCCATCATCCTTGCTCCCCATGCCATCCCTTCTCCCCTTCCCATGAATCCTGCTCCCTCTCTTCCCTTGCCATCCTTACTCCCCTCTCTTTCAACTGCTCCCCTCCTGGATGGCCTGGCCCAAAACATCCGTCGGTCGGCCTTAAGCTAAATTAATTACATAGAATTTATTACTTTCAACTGCTTTATTATATTCTTTAACAAAAATACACAAAAAGATTGAAAGATTTAAGGGACGTAACTCTTAACTCAATGATTCAAAGTGATAAGATTTTAAACGGTTGCTTACAAATAATATGTATATGTATATATATATATATATATATATATATACATACATACATACATACATACATACAACTAGTCTCTAGTTTATTTACAATTTTACAATCAGATCTCAAGTCAATATTATCGTTATCTCATCTAGCCTTTTCTTTTTCTCTCTTTATTTTCTCTTTATTCCAACAAAACACCTCTGATCCCTTGTTAAATATATTGGAATTTGGTGTACAAAAAGTTAGTTTTTATTTTTATTATTTGCTAAAAAAGGTTCTATCAATTTTCCTGTGAATATTTTGTTCCATAATCAGATTTAAAAATTTGGGACTGATCCTTTAAAAACAATCCTTGGAGAGAAAAACAGACTTTTCATCACTCAACATTTCATTACCCAACTATTAATCACTGACTTTTAAACACTAGGCATTTTTCATTAATGGGTCTGAGAATTTTAATCATTTGGGGATTTCTAAAAGCATTTGAACGGTGTTACATCAAATATATTTTCTCTAAAAAAAATCTTTTTTCACCAGGTTATATTTGTCCATTTTTTGGAATCCTTTATGATGATTATTCTTCGTAATATGTATAAATCAATTTTTGTGAACAGTTGTACTCATCTTCAAAGTTGTTTATACACAATGTTTTTTGACAAATATATACCAAACATTTTAATAGTAATAAAACAAAATTACTTTCTTTATTTTACAAAAAGAAAAAAGAAAAAAATAAATAAGGAATTTAATTTTTATATATGTTTATTAAAGTTCTCGATGATGAGGTGATTAAGTGTTCACGTGATAAAAAAAAAATGTGACAAAAAGTCTAGTGATTATATTTCCGTGATTAATAGTCAAATGATGAAAAGTCAGTAAACCAAACAAACTTATATTGTTTCAATGAAGATTTCAATTAAAACCAATCAATCACCATAATATAAGGTTGGGAACCCATTACCTAACCATTAGCTAATAAACTATTACTCATTCCAATCAATCTCAACCACAATGCTGTGGATTTTCAGGCTATCAGACAGCCGTTCCTCTTTCCAAATTTTGCTTGATCTCGGCTGTATATTTGCCATAGAAGCGTTCCAGCTTCTTGTTGAACTTCATATTGCGTTCGTTGATGTAGTCGATATCAGCGTCCTCGTCATAAGCCCGACGCCGGCTGTATTTTTCACGTTTGTTGATCCTGATAGAGAAGAGGGAAATGGTTTAACATGTATTGACAGAACATATTTCAAGACAACTATTAAAGATCAAGACATGCAGCTTATAGATAGACCATCTTATCAACAGAAATTTAAAAAAAACACTTTTAATGCCTACAAAAGTGAAGGTTGTTTTTTTTTTTAAATTGTGTTTGTCTAGTTAATGAAAATATATAGTTATCAAAGGTCAAATAAAATTAAATTTGTCTGTAGAGCCCTGGATTGGTTTATTCATAACATTTTCATGGGTTTGTCTAGTAACTTTCCTATTTGGCTAGTAAATGAAAATATTTTGTTATCAAACGTCAACTAAAATTAAATTTGTCTGTAGAGCTGTGAATAGATTATACTTTCTTAAACAGTAACTAAGTTTCTAAATTATTGTTTTATTCATAACATTAGCGTAAAATAACATTTCGTGCATTTGTCTGGAACTTTCCTATTTGGCTAGTAAAGGAAAACATTTAGTTATCAAACATCAACTAAAATTAAATTTGTCAGAAGAGCCCTGAATGAATAAGACTTTCTTAAACTGTAACTAAGTTTTGAATTATTGGTTTATTCAAAATTTTAGAGTGAAATAACATTTCATGCGTTTGGCTAGTAATTTTTCTATTTGGCTTGTAAGTAAAAACATTCCATTGTAAAAAGTCAACTTAAGCTAAATTTGTCTGTAGAGCCCTGAATGGATTATACTTTCTTAAACTGCAACTAAGTTTTGAATTATTGGTTTAATCATAACATTAAAGTGGCTTGTAATTTTCCTATTTGGCTAGTAATTAAAACCATTCCATTGTCAAAGGTCAACTAAAACTAAATTTTGTCTGTAGAGCCGAGTATTATACATAAAATAATATAGAAATGAAAGGAAGAAACCAATAAAGATTTCCTTTAGTTATAAATATTTTTTAATTCAATTTACTTACTGTCTCTCAAGATCCTTTACCATGTTATCAATTCCTTTCTCTGAATCTTTGTTTTGATGAATTCCCAAAGTGTTGGCAGTTGGGTAGAAGTCATCGCCTCTGAAAATGAAAAAGATGTGTTGAAAAACAACTGATTACAAATTGGAACAATATTGTTTTTTGGGTTTTTTTTTAAATCTCTAACAATTTCCTAATCTTTTATTATTATGATTAACATTCATTATTAAAAAAAAACAAAAAAAAAAACTTACCGTCTCCTATCAACAATTGTTTTAAATTATAAGATAAAATAACCAATTTTAAACCATGCAGCCATTTTTTATGTAAATTTTTGACAGGAAATGTAATCAATTGAAGCATGCACTTATTAAATAAACCCCAAAAGGGATATTTTTAGCCTCAAAAAAACCTAAGTGGATGCAAACAAGAATTTTGCCATGTTCAGAAATACTGAGTTTACATTTGAGATAATGCCCTCCACATTTTGGCCAAGTTTCAGAATGAATCAAAAGTTATGGGGCAAAAAGTGTTATTTTGGCTTTCTAGGAACGTAACAAGAATCTTCACAATAATCTTTTTTTTTTATGCACTTCTATATACTAAAACACAACTTGTTGCAAAATTTCAGAAAAAATGTAAATGACGGTTATTCACTAATCGTCAACGCACAGATGGAGGGACAGACGGACGGACGCACGCCAGTGATAAAAATGGTCATTCTCTGATAAATAGGGGGATTAAATCAGATAAAGACATACAATTATAAAGGGAGATAAATCGTTTTTTAATTAAATAGTGTTGGTGATGATGATGCTTTGTGCAAGTAAATTAATAATTAGAAGATATTAACAGTGAATGACTATTATGTCATGTTGGATAATAACCACTCCCTAAGTTCACCATGTCAGGATTAAACTTGTAACCATGAGATAAATACCACTTAGAATTTATATAAACCAAGTACTAAAACAACTATGTTGTGCATCTTGGCAGGGAATAAGTTGTTGTAATTTGTTTTTTGTGTTTGTTTTCGTTGTAGTAGCTAGGATGTATTTTTTGCAGGTTCTTTTGGCACTTTTTATAAAACAAACACAAAAAAAACAATAAAACTAAAATGTTACTGACATAAAATGTCAATTCTTGAGGATGAATATATAGGTCTGAAAATGTTCAAAAGAAGACTGAGGGATTATATTAAGAAACTCGATCCCACAACTAAGGTTCTTCTAAGAAAACAAGAAAAAATTAAATTAAAAATAATGAAAAGAAATTTTAGAATTCTTTTTAATGAAAAGTGTCTGAATAATGATATTCTGCCTAAGTCTTACTGATATAAAATGATTTCCATAGAAAAAAACTGAATAATAAGGGAGATAATTTGTTCCCCTCTAATTACTTTATGTGATGGTGGTTCTTATTTTTGATACTAGATGGACAAGTAAATTAATATCTATATAATGCCAATAATAATAATAGTTCAATTGCGGTGAATAGAGTTATGTCCCTCTAGTACTGAAATCTGGTAGCTAATAAGAATTTAGGGACATTTTTGGCAAATCATAAATGATTTGCATCCTTCTTGTCTTGTGATTGGTCAGTCTTGTACATCCCTCAATATAAATCAGTTCACACAAATATTTGTCGGCATACCTGAGTCCTTATTGGACTGAAAATATTACAACACATATCATGAATAATTTTACTTAAAATAGTTTTTATTTAACTAACTGCATCATGAAATAAACATGAACCATGAATTAATGAAATATGGTATTCAGTAAATTCATTAGAAGTATTAAGATTGAACCCGTTAGAAATATAGTAATTATTCTTATCATAATTTGTTATGCTGGAAAGCCAAAATCACTTACTTTTTCTCCATTTCTCTGTAATATTCTTCCAAGTTTGGTTTGATAAGCTTTGTGTTATGTTGATATTGACGAAATGTTGCAGCTTCATAATCTAAAAAAAACAACCATATTTTAGAAAATACAGAAAAAAATGATAAAACCTTTTAAAAACTATTTTATAACTTGTAATTCTAAGAAAATAAAGCCAAAATTGTTATTAAAATAAAAATATTTCAATTAAAACTGATCAATCACCATTAAAAGCCATTAATTTCAAATGTCATCCAACCATCAACTAATAAACTTTTGCTCATCCTAATCAATCTCCTCCCAAATGCTGTGGAATTTCAAGCTATCAGATGGCCATTCCTCTTTAATCATAATTTTAGAAAACAAGTGATAATGTAAAAACAATTAAAATCAATATTTATTAATGTGATATGTTAATATTACAGTTTTAGTTCCTGATACATTATTAGAATGAGGTTGTCTTTGAACAAAAATATCAGTAGACTATTACTTTAAATCAGACAATGAATTAAAAAACAAAGCGTGGAGAACTGCTGTAGATATTATTACAGGCAATAAGACTAATTTTAAATGGTTACAATATAAGTTTTTTTTCTTTAATTTTCAACAGCATTACATGTATTAAGTAATCAGTGGTATATTAGACCATGAACTATAAAAGATATTATTATAAGAATTATAATTAATTTTAAATTGTGTCCAATATAAGTTTTTCTTAAATTTTCAAGGGTATTGTCATTTATATCAAGGATTTTTAAATGAATAAAAATACTTTTTTTTAAATTTGGACAAAAAAAGTACTAATTACAGTTGGTGATGATGATTGTTTTTTTTGTTTTGTTTTTTTTCTGACACCAGATGGATTTATATATAGATATATAGATTATCACACACAAAAAAAAAAGACCCACCAGAAAATCCAGGGTCTGGATTTTTTTTCCTTTTTTTTCGTTCCCAGACTTCAGCATCATGGGCTCCAACATCAAGCAATTTCACTCGATCATAGTTTTGCCCTTTGGATTCACATTCCTGGGAAAAGGAAAAAGATTCAAAAAGATTAGTTGGTTTGCTACGATTTAATCACCTATCAACCATTTATACTTATTGAAGGTCTCATAGGTTTTAGGGAGGATTTTCACTGTTGATTTATTTAATATTATTATTTGGTTTGCTAGGGTTTATCAACCTGTCAACTATTTATGGTTATTTAAGGTCTCATAAGTTTTATAGTAATTTTGTAATTATAGGAATTTCTGATTTACAAGCACTGTACGTAGTGAGATCAAGCCAAAGAAAACAAGAAATTGAAATGTGAACACTTGTATTCTTAAATAGTCACCCATCTAACTACTGACCACGTTCAACGTTGCTTAACTTTGGTGATCTTATGGGAACCGCTGTCTCTAACTCAACATACCATATAAATAATTTAAACAACAAAAGAGTCAAAATTGTTGCTTAAAAATCTTTTTTAAAAGCACAGAAAAGATGCGAAGAAACAAATAAATAACAGAGGAGTGTTTTTGAAATTTAAGAAAAATTAAATAATTTTCAAACATGAAGCGTTTTTAAAGAAAAAAACAATTTTTTTAACAATAAGTATATAAAACAATTTAACAATTAGTGAATATAATTCAGTTCTAAAAAAGCATTGAGTGTCTTCCAAGATTATAGGCCTTCTTAATTATCTTAGTGGCAAATCTCCGGTGCCGCACTAAGCTGGGCAATAATTCTATTTTATTTAATATTATTTGGTTTGCTGGTGTTTAATGACCTGTCAACCTTTCATTATAATTTAAGGTCTAATAGGTTTTATGGAGAATTTTGTCTGTTTATTTATTTAATATTATTTTTATTTTGGGGTGTCTTTGATTTTGGTAGTTTTAAACTTTACTCTCAACCTTTACACTTTATTGCAGTGGGGAAATGTGAGGGTGGCCTACCATTATCAATACATCATTGGGTCATTTGGGAAAAGAGGGGGGGGGCATTTGTGTAGAAGAACAATAACAAACACACGCGGCCGGATTGGCCCAAATGTACATGTAAATGAATGACACTACAACTCCTTGTTGGTTAACGATAAAAACATATATTAAAACGAAAACAGACGTAAAGTTAC
>JAUZSX010322351.1:0-11570 GCA_034780655.1 Idiosepius hallami | reverse complement strand
CACACACACACACACACACACACACACATAAATATATATATATATATATATATATATATATATATATATATATATATATATACACACACACACAACTAGTTACATTATCATTGGATATAAAAACAACAGGACAGTGCCAATATCATAGAGAAGATTTTCCTGTTTCATAGCTAATACAAACCAGAATAATGTTTTAAGCAAAAGAATATTTAACTTCCCTTTTTCACTGCTTTTTTTTTCTTCCTTCCATCGCCATTCTCCTCTCTAAGTTTCCTGCCATAAAAACTAAACCACTTTTTCCATCTTTGTAAAAAGACAAAACCAAAAATTAGACCGTTTCACATCTTTCTCATCTGAGTCATTAATTTATTTTGCTTATTCCCAAAAAATCAATGGAGATTTAAAAAAATGACCATTTATATTACGATGATAGCCAAAACCTAGGCTGAGACACATTTTGTGTTTAAAGGGTCAGAGGTCAATTTGGAAAGGTTTTTATAGAATTGTTTTTCCAAAATCTTTTGATCCTTCCAATTGTCATTCTTTTGACTGGTCGTTCTAGCTCTTAGCTTATGCACTGACTTCAGTTCTCAAATAACATTCATATCATTTAAAATATCTGTTCTAATCAGCTAACCTTTTTTTTATATTTTGGAAGAGGCTTTTTTTTTGCTGACCCTTGCCAAAATTAGGATCCTTTTTTATCTTATTATCACTTATAACTTTTTAAAATCATTGTTTCATTATGAAAGGTGGAAATGAAGTAAATAACAACTGAAATATTTAATAATTTATTTTCATTAGTAATTTCTTATTCTACTGAATATCTTTAATCTTTTGAAAATGAAAAAAAATATTGATTTTGTCTTACGTTTAAATACTTATTTCATTAAATTATTTCATAACCTCATGAAATAAATTATAAAAGCATAAGTTGATAAAATAAGGGAACTGGACCAGCAAAATTGCCATTTCAATTTTATTTTTTCATTATTACATTTGATATGAAGATCAAAAACAAAATCAAGGAAATTAAAGTTTAAAATCCTTTTTTTTTTGTCTAAAATAGAAATTTTGTTGTCCTATTTTTATTGTATAATACTTATATTAGAATAGTTTCTTATAAAGAAACTAGTAAAACTCATGTAGTAATTAATGATGATATTTGGATGAGAATTAAGTTCATTCTTTACTAATATTTTGAAGTTTGGGCTGATACAAAGATTATAGTCAAAACTTCTTCCATTCTTAAAGTTAGCAACAAAAATGGTACCTATGCAAACTAAAAACTTTCAATATTGTGTAGTTGACAAATTTTAAATATTGCTGACAGTTGGACAAACAATATAGAGCATAATTGTTTTTATTAACTTTCTAAGCCTTATTAAGAAGATTATCTTAAAAACTAATTGATTAACAATGAATCCATATTTTTTGCATCTAACACTTATGGTTGAAAATCAAGAAAGGTAAAAACTTGAACAGAAATATTTTGTTTATTTATTTTTTATGTGTTTGTTTTATTTGTCCAAGTCAGTAAAAATATCAGATTATTCTATAAAGTTAGTAAAATGCATTTTCAGGAATGATCTTTATTTCTATTTTTCTTTGGTAGGTGGGGAAATACTAAATTAACTTAGGGGTGAATTACCAAAAAGAAATCCCTGGTCTGGACTCCGTTGATAGGAATTATGCAAGGCAGTTTGCTGTTGAGTCACTATGCCTGTCACTCATCTTTGATTGCTGCTGTCTTCATGTGATTAATACATGTAAAAAAGGAAAAATTGCAAATGAAAGGAGAAAGAACAGAGGAACAATTTTGAGAATACAGATTAATAATTGGAAGTTCATTCTGCAAAGAGTTTTTTTTTTTTTTGTAATATTGAAAAAGATAAATCTTTACTTAAGAAACAAATTAATATTTCTCCCCATTTTTTTTTTAATTGCAAATTCTTTCCAGAATTATCTTCCAAAAATGAATCTGTATTGAGAAATTTATTTTTAAAAATTTTCTTCATTATTTGATGAATGAATGAATGAAGTCAGCAGCGAATTATTTTTTTTCCTTCCCAAGACTCCAGTCTTCCTCATAATCCTCCTCCTTCTCCATACAGTCGAAACATTTCTATCTGATTTGCCAAATTGTTCTCCATTTTTTACTGTGATTTAACCAGAAGAAATTTTAGCCTTTCTAATCATCATTCAACCAATTTACCTACTACTCATACATCAGAAACTAATATATAACATCTTTTACCCTTTTTTTAATTTGAGCAATTTTATCTTAGTACTTTATGATAGATTACCTTCCATTAAATAAGATTTCAAGGAGCTTTACTGGAAAAATTTAACATCAAAGAATAAAAAAATGTCTATTTTATTAAGAACTTTGTATGTAAGTTGATTCTTAAGTCTTTAAATTTAAAGGAATAAAATATTTGAATATTTATCATTTCTAACCATGGCACTTGATAACTCTAGATTGATGTATGAAAAAACTACCCAATAATGAAGCCGAGCAATTTTATATCTGTTGATTTGTTGACCAAATTAAAGAAGAATTTTTTTTATTTTTACGTTAAGATTTTAACTAGACTGTTTATTGAGGCCATTTTTCTTTTTTCATGTGTGTGTGGGATATTATCTAAGTATGACTATCATACAAAAATGAACATAAGTAATAATTTTGAATCCAATCATGTCAGAGTAAATTTTGATTTTATGTGAATGTCTTACATTTTTCATTCAAATAATGGATTAGATTTTTCACGTGAAAAATTTTAATCACTTTACTTGTTCTTATTTTAGATTAAAATATTTTTGTAGCACTCAAAATGGAGTGAAACAATAGATATTTTCTGTGGTTTTATTATCCAGTATTCTCCCAAATTATTGAAAAAACAAAAACATTAATAATCTGTCAACATTGTAAAGGCTGTGAGATAGCAAATAAGAGACGTTTTGCTGTCTCTTTGTAAAATAATAATAATAATGTATAAATATTTAAGGAATTACAGTGCCTGAAACTAATTGGAGATTTTATGCATAGCATTAAAAAAACAGAAAAGATGAAAATGCTAGTCTATATAAACTGTACAAAAAGTAATATATATATATATATACACACACACCCAGTGTTTTTAAGGGATTTTCTGTATATTGAACAAAAAAAAGCAGCTACAAGTTGAGTTTGTCATTTCAATGTATTTACTGCAAATTTTTACTTGCAGATTCATGGTTCTTGAAAGTATTTCTACATTATAAATGTCATTCCTTTTAGTTCTTTAATTGTTTTTCATATTTACACACACACACACACACTACCTGTATCTATAGAGGGGGTGTGTACTTATATACACACACACACACACAACTACTTCTTTTTTTTAATTAAACGCTACAAAGCTGTAAATTTTTTTTGTTTTACATCTGATGGTAGATGACATAGAATTTTAAAATCATAATCCTGGCTAATTTTGATTTGGATTTTTTTATTATTGGAAAAGTTTTTAGCCAATTTGAAATTTATTTTTATTGCAAAAGACACCAAAAATCAATTTTAAAAAATATGAAAATTTTATGCTCTCAGGACAAATGCATAAAATGACTCAAGATTTTATGAAAGACAATGAAACTTTTTTTTCTTTATCTTAACTTGAAATATGGTTAATATAGGTCTACTACTTACAATTGGGACACTTATTTTCTAAATATAGTCTAGTTGTGAGAATATTTTATACAGCTATTTGTTAAAACCTTTTTTTTTCTCTCTTGAATAGAAAATATTTTTTAATTCTATTTCAAAATGTGTTCCAGAAACATTTTAGAAATGATCTAACATCAAATTTTATTTGGAGGAGAAATAGAAACAAAAGCTTTTTTTTTTTCCCTACTCACTCCAGATAAATGTCTGAAATCACAACCATCATGTATCGTTTGAGATGTACATTGAACCTTTTCCAACCTTAGGAAACCCCCTTTCAACAACAATACACTTACATTAAACTTGAATTTATTAAACCAAAAAAAAAAAAGACATTGATTATTGGACAAATCACAGCAGCAATCTGAAGGAAAAAAAAAAAACGAAACAAAAATGAATCTTGAACTTTAAGAAATTCTTTCTTCTTCCAGTAACAAATGTTGGCAGTATGCTTTGGATATGAATACTGCTGCTTTGACTGCTGCTGCTGATGCCTTTTTTCTTTTTCTTTCTTCCCCATAAAAGGTAGTTTGGCAAAAATCCCAGGGCTTTGATTGGCTCACCTGCTATTTATTAACAGACAACTGAAAATTGTAATGTGCATTTCATTACAAAGTTGGCTTCTTATTCTTGGAGATTAGAAATCTTTGAATTCCATTGTAGAATCCTAGAATATGTTTATAAAACAGAATTGTGGGAAAAATCTGTAGCTTTTTTTTTTTTTAACTTTGTTTCTTTCCTTCCTTCTTTCTTCTTATCCATCAGTGTTTGTGCCAACATGGATTTGAATCTACTGACTATATCATCCTCCGGACTGTACAATGTAGCAAATAATTGTTATAAATTTACTTGTTATGGTTTGTTAAAAACAAAGACATTTATATTGAAAAAAAAAAGACATCATTTCTTTCTAATGTTCAGAATTTCAGTCTATCAACATACAAACCTGTACTTTTTTTTTTTTTTTTTTAATTTTAACCTAGAAAAGGGCTTAAAGCCTAAGGGAAAACTACCGACTTTTTCTTCCTACCCTTGTCTAAAAAAAAATAAATTATTAAGCTTTTTACTGCATAGACCTCTCTCTTTCTCTCTTTCTCTCTCTCTCTCTTTCTCTCTTTCTCTCTCTCTCTCTTTCTCTCTCTCTCTCATTTAAGGCACATACATTCTTACAAAACATGATGCTAGTCAAAAATCAACAAAAAGTTCTAAAACAAAAAAAATATCTTTGAAAATTTGATATCAAATTAATATGTTGGCATTGAAGTGAAGGAGAAAGAAACTTCGTCATTCAGAATCAACATTTCTTAATTATTGGATTGCAAAGAGCTCAGCCCTTAAATAAAAGTTTTCAACAAAACAAACCCATTTTCCTGAGAACTTTTTCTTGATGATGTTGTCGCTGTTATTTGACTTTTGAACCCTAACCCTACCACAAGCAATGCAACTTACCAACCAGCTAAAAATGTATGTGGTAATAAAAGTGGTTAAAAGCAATATTTTTTCTTTTTTGTTTTGTATAAGTTTTTTCTTCTGATTCTTTCACTTTTATCCATGCTATCAAAAATGTGTTTTCAACTCAATTTTTGATTACTATTTGTTGAAAACAGTTTAAATGTTGAAAATTATATCTTTGCAGTAAATATTGATTTTACTGATAAGGATTATAAATGATTATAGCTATTTAAGAGAAAACTAAGAAGAATATTATGTGTGCATGAATGTTCAGGCAAATTTAAGGATTACTGCAAAAAGAGTTGGTTTGAATCAAGCTGTTTTGATAGAACTAGCTACTGTTGTGTAAGAATTATTGAGATTTGATTGATAGGATATTTGTTTTGAATTATTAGCTTTTTACCAAAGTGTGTAGTTGTGAACACTAGATAACTTTGTGATAAAAAATAAAACTCCACAGCTACACAATTTCCAAACAATATTACATCTTAAAAACCTGGTATAATAAATCTTGTGAAATCTATAAACATTCTTTGCCCTTTTTTCTGCAATATTAAAAAAAATGACTCAAACAAAATATTAACTTAATTTTGTTTGTGCCTTTGATAAACAAATCAACGACAAAGAATGAATGACATTTGCTGATTAATCTGATGTCATTTGTTGCTGATTTATGGCTTAGCACCACCCCACACACTTATTATCAAACATTGTTAGACAAAAAAAGTGATTTATTTCCTTTCTAATGTGGATAAAATGGAGGCAAAATCTAATGACTCTTAGACAGCAATCAGACAAATACACGTCTAAATTTCTGAATTTTTATCAAATCTTTTTAAAATAAATTCTACAATTGTTTTTATTCTTTACTAACGATAAAACAGAAATAATTACAAGGGGAAATAACTCTAACATTTTTTCATTTAAGAAACCTTTTTTTAGTTAGTTTGATCTTTGTTAAATTAAATTACTCATTTAAAAAGTTTGATCCCACTGAGAAAGGTATGAATTCTATTCAATGGAATTATTAGAATCAATTCATATTTTTAATATTAATTCATTTGAAAGATCTAATAAAAAAATTAAAAAAAGCAATTTTCTATAAAAGAATGTTTTTCTTTCCCATCAAAAGGAGTTAGTTGTAGTTGGGTTTTTAAAAACATGCCATTTTTTAGAGAAATATAAAGTAAACACTCTCAAAGAACTTAAAAAACATAATGGGAGATTACTGGCTAACAAGTTATTTCTGTCGATTAATTGTAAGTATATTATTATGTTTGAATTATAAAACCAAAATATTTGCAATAGTGAAAAAAAAAAAGTAAATCCTGAGAATATTTAGCAACATAAAAGAAAGCACAGCTAAAAAAAAATTTCTTCTTTAGAAACAAAAAAGATTGAATTTGATATCTTTTCATTTTAACCCTTCTTCTCCCACGGTTGCAACTTATCATTTTCATTAAAGATTTACAAAAATGTTAAAAACAGGATACGGAAATAAGATTAGTATTTAATTTACAAACCTATAAAATACATTTCATTTGCCTAAAAACATTTTACTGTCTAAATAGTTTCTAGAATCAATTTTTGAAATATTTTTTCTAAAAGTCAAAGCAGTAAAATTGTTTTGAACAAGTAATTTCAAGCATTAAATTTCTTTTTGGTTACAGAACATCTTAATGGCATACAATATTATTTGTTTAGCCAGCTTTCCTCTCCTGAACATTAAGTCTGAGAACTCTAGATAAGCACAGTGTAATAAATGAATCGTTTAAATTAAAATTCGGTTTCTTTGTATATTAATATACAATGCTTCCTCAGGATAATTCATAAAAAAATTTGGGTGTTTGTAAGAATTATTTGAAACATACTTCCAGACAGATTATGCGGTAACATAAAAAGAAAATGTCTAAATGCATTTAACATAGAAGCTAATAAACTATCTTTTTTAACTCAATTTAGTTTTATTGGACTGTATGAATGTTAATGAGTAAAGTCCAGGTTTTATGTCATTTGGGGTTTGTGATACTACAAAAGTTTGATTTCCATTCAGAAATGCTGGCTGGTTAGTGTCACATGATAAATTTAAACTCGTTAAATTTCTTGAGAGTCTGATTACATGCCTATGTCATATGAAATTATTGCAGCCAAATTAAGTTTTAAAGTTCAGATAAATTTACATTGTTTTAATTCTTTATAAAAAATTTAGCAAAAACAGAACAGAAACATTCTTAGCAAAAACTTTGGAGTTAAGGTAGAGAATCCTATGTATGAGAGTTTAAATGCTTTTAACTCAAAATGTAGATGAGCTAGACAGGAGTGGTATCATTAAAACATGTAACCTTTTGTGCTCTGGAATTTATTTATTTACATAGTCATAACCTTTCTCAATGCATTTTTGTCAACAATGAATGAGGCGGTCCATGTCTTAATCACACTTGTCACTCCCATGTCGGCAACCAAAATCAATAAACCCATCTGTTAAATGTGCCTGTCAGCTTCATAAACATTCGGCAGGTGCTGCTAAATGTTAATCGGTTCAATTTTTTTGCATGGAAGAATTTAATGACACATCTCTGCTTCTGATACTCATCCATGATTAATTGAGGAATGTCAGAGTTACAATGATTCAAATTTGTCAATAGAATGTTTTTGAGTTGATATCTGCAAAGTGTTATTAAATCTTGAATTTTGATCAGATCTAGATAAGATTTTCTTGGTTTTAAAAAAACTTTACTTGCTGCTTTTATATCAAGTTTTAAAATATTATCTAGTAATCAACTATGACATGACTGCTTGTTTGAAATCTTTATTGTCTTCAAAATAGAATAGCAGTTTTCCATAAAGAAATATAGATAGATACAAAGTTGACAAAGATACACAAAGATAAAAATACCAAGTTTGGCACAAGGCCATTTTTTATTTTAATTTGGATCAGAATAAATTCAAGTTCTTTATTTCTTTATCAAATAATGTGTTTGTCGTTTTGATTTGTTTTTTTAAGGTGTGGTTTGAATTCTTCAACTGAAACATTGATAACTTTTTAAACAATGATAAAAAAAAAATTACCGATTATCTTAGACAAAAGTAAATGTCTCTTCTTTTATCATGTACTTGAACTATTTTCATTTACACAGTGTCTATGTGTATGTATTGCCACATACATACACATATATAGTTTAATTATACTATTATCATTTTTCCCATAGACATTCAGTTTGGACAGGTCAAGCAGTAGATAAAAACTGAGATAATGTTAATTAAAAAAAAAAAGAAAAAAATCATGTCCTACTTTTCAGGAAATCAAATTTACATTTTTGTCTTATTGTTTTCAAGGGTCACTTTTTTCTTTCTTCTTCTTTCTTCTTATTCTGTTATCTCTATTTACTATTGTTTTGTGAAATTCTCAGGTCTTTCATTACCCAATGATAAACTAAACATAATTGTTTTATTCTGAAGCACACATACACCTCTGGCTGTTGGGTACTTCTCCCCCCCACCCTCAGTGACTGTTGTTTAATTTGGAGAGAAAACAGAAGAAATTTTAAAATATAAAAAGAAAGAAAAAAAAAAATTAAATACACCAAAAAGATTCCCAAAGAATAAAATTACTTCAATTTTTTTCAAGCATTTTACACAAGAATTTCTCAAAATATTTAAGAAAAAAACTTGGAAGTCAAACTCTTGGTTAAAGTCAATGAATTCTTCATTGATTTAAAAAGGTAAGTCATTTTAACCTTGAATTATCAAAATTACAAAAAAGTCAAAATTTAATAAAAAAACATTCAAAGTCTTAAAAAAATGAAACATCATTTTAGCCAAAAAAGACAATTTTTTTCTAATTTTACATTTATAAGCAAATATTTTATAATTATTTTTCAGAGCTCAATATTTTATTTTCAAAAATTATTAAACTACATGATTATTTGAATAAAAAAAAATTAAAATCGACACATATATATATACATACATATGTATATATTTATACATACATATATATATATATATATATATATATATATAAACTGAAATATATTTCACCCTCAGTAATGTGATTTTGATATGTACTAGAAGTACATGCCACTTTTGTGTTCATTTTGATATGTGTTATTTGTAAGTTTTTTTGTTTTTTTTTAAATTTACAGCACTTTTTTTTAATCCTGTAAATTACTTACAAATAAAATTAATAACAAGAAAATATTACAAATTAAAGAAGCTTTAAGAATTAAAAAAAAAAAGAAACCAGCAATTAATAAAATAGCATTCAACAATATTAGCAACATTCTTAATATTCTCAATTAAATGTAGTGGCCTAAGTAGTAAGTAGTCAGACTTAAGAATCGTAGTGTGTGAGTTTGAATCCTAGCTGTTCCATTACCATTCATAAGTGGACTAATACCCTTGGGAAAGGTATGAATCTCTACATTACCTCCAGCTATGGGTTAAATAGTGATGTGAGATACTAAAAAAACTACCAGGCTAGAATCTGGTGCAGGATAGCCTGTCTTCGATGTGGATGAATGGAGTCTCTTTAAGCCTTGGTTGGCAATCCACTTAGTGATGGCTTCATGATAAAAATACTATGGTATAGGACTGGTGACCATGTCATTACTAGCCATTTGAAACTGTTATGGTGCAGGATAATCAAATCCATTATGGCAACTACGGTCGACCGATAATGATAATGAATTAAATGATAATAAACACACACTTAAAAGAAAGACTTACTTAAAAACACACAAGAAATATTCTTATAATATCACAGGAAAACAAACAAAATAACTTGTTAATTAAAAAAAAACAAAATTGTCTTTTTTAAATACTATCAATAAACTCAAATAAAATAAAAGCACCAAACTCAATAAAAAAAACTTGTGTGAACACTATTTACAAAGTCAAATGAAAACAACAATTTTAGCAACATTAATAGAAATAAAATAGATAAAAAAACAACAAAAAGCCACATGAAAAAAAGGTGGATGTACACCATAACTGTTATGGCAATAACATATTTGGAAACTATTCACTCTACATGTCCATATTAAATGTCTTGCTTGACAGCATGAAAAAAATAAAAATATTACTGTATTATTTCCTTATTAAGAAAACTCCATCTTGTTTAACTAATTAGTGAGTTTAAATAATCAAATGCTGCCCTAAACACAAAGAACTCATCGTGTGAAACTGGCACATGCCGACTCCTGTTGATTCCGTGTCTACAATTAACTAATATATATATATATATATATATATATAGTAAAAGATGAAATCCAAACCAGGAATATTATATTTACTTGGTGAGTACCCCCAAGTTTGACACAAGGCCATTTTTACGTGCTCTTACTTGGGCTTTTTACATTCAGTGTTACACTTCACCTAGATGAGCTGCTCTCCCGAGCTAACGAGCTCCATCTGCCCGAGGCTGCTAAAGTGAATGCAAGGGTTTCGATTGGGATTTGAACTCGCGTAATACGATCTCAGAGCCCAAGCTTCTACCAATGTTCCACCGTCGCTGCCCAAACCAGGAATATATTTAGTGTGTTTAGGCAGCAGTTGATTATTTAAACTTAGTTAAATGAGATGCAGTTTTCTTAAAATTGAAATAATGGTGGCTTTTTACACTAGGCCGACAATCTCTCAGAAAGGAGGCATTAATCTATTTGGGTCGTTTTTTTATTGTTCACCGTATAGAAACTGTTTTAGTTTCGATGAGACAACGAACAAACAAACATAATTAATATGAAAATATTGAATTAATTTATTTAACAGAACTGATTATTATGAAAATAACATAATTTAAAAATTCAAATTTATTTAATCAAGTCAAAAAAGAAAATAACACTTTAAATTTTAAAAAACTTTTTAAAAAATTATTATTTTCATAATAATTATTATTTTTGTTTCATAAATTATGTTATTTTCATAATAATTAGTTCTGTAAAATAAATTAATTTAATATTTTCATATTAATTATGTTTGTTTGTTCGTTGTCTCAACGAAAGTGAAACAGATTCTATACGGTGAACAATTTAAAAACGGCCAAAATAGTTTAATGTCCCCTTTCTGAGAGATTGTCGGACCAGTGTAAAAAGCCACCGAAATAACAATACAGTAATATCTTTTTTTTCACACATCAACTTTTTTAGGTCATTTAATGAGAAGAACAACCATTTTTGATAAACATTCTTTTGGTCCATACAGTTTTTTTTAATAACACGATATGCACTATTTAACCTGTAACTAAAGGGGGGGTGCAAATTTATATCTTTCCCAAGGGTAAATTTATTTTAAGGTTTCATACTGGATCAAGAAAAAAAAATTTTTTTCAAGTGAAACCCTGTTTTATAGTCTTGTTGATACAGGTTAGTGGAGGTTAGTATAAAGCAAAAAGAACGAGCATAGAGAAACACGTCTA
>JAUZSX010322340.1:0-11571 GCA_034780655.1 Idiosepius hallami | reverse complement strand
TTCTTTTCTTTCTTTATGAAATGACTTATACAGACCAAAATGCTTGTTCTCTTTTCACCAAGACTCAATATTGAAATTGCCAAACATTCAACTTTAGGAGTCGAAGGAATTTTACAATTACCATTTTATTATTAAGTTGTTTCTAATAGAAAGTTTAGGCGCCGAACTTAAAGACCGAGGCTCTGTTATCAAATACACTTTTTTAAATAGTATTAACATTGAGGAGGTTGGCCTTTCCTTAGGGATACAATGCAAACTGATTGCAGTGAAAAAAAAACTATTTTAAAGAATTTGTTACCCCGAGACTGTATGAAAGAAGCTTTAGATTCTTAAGAAGCTCATGCGATTTAATTATTCCTTTTCCTATCAGCGATTAGCTAGTGTCCTCATCGGAATAACATTGGAGTTATCTTTCTTTAACTCTTTTTTTATAAAGATCACAAAGGAATAGCTTACTTATTTTGCATTTATAAAAAAATCCAATTTTAGAATTAAGTAAATAAGTTGATAATCATGTCTCTGTTATAATAGATGAGAAGTTTTGAAGACAGAAGAAAATTCATCTTTCATTCATCTTTATCATACCTCATCTCAAGGATTTCGAAAAACAAATCTTGTCTGTTTCCTAAAAGTAAAAAGAATGGTTACCACCAATAAAACCAAATACCTTGTAGATAACTTGTAGAATTGGCAATCTATAGCTGTTTTTCTTATTCAATTTTCAATACAAAACTTGAAAATTCACTACTTTAATTTATACTCACAGATGAAAAGCTAATTTTGAAAAATTATATTTTAATAGAAATCAGTAAAATTTAACGTCATTTCTTCTAGTATCATATTATGCCTTACATTTTAATAAAGAGTATGAGATGAAATCTATTATTAAAAATATCTGTTTAAACAAATAGCATGTACGAACAGATAAGCAGTCATGAAATTAACAAGATAATATGAATATGTCAAATTTAAGCTAGAGAAAGCAAAAAAAGAAACCATTTGCTTATTTGACTATTGTATATGAAAACCCCTAATGACAAGGTGATAAAACCTGAGGTACTACAAATACATGAAATGCAGTGTATAAGCGATGACAAGTAACGTGCTGGATAACTATATTTTCCAATTACAACTTAATTCCATATCTTTAAGTTCGTTGCTGAATAGAAAACTAGTTATCCTAATTGTTTACTTTTTCTGAAATGATGCATACGTGGGTGGCAGTGTACAGGATGCTTATCACGTCCATTGCCGAGAAATGCATGGAATAGGAGCTTGACTTACAGATAAAAATTTAGAAAAATCTCATAACGAATCTTGGGAACTCAATGAAGCAATACAAATCTTGAAGTAGACAAACAAATGTACACTTGTGCCAAAATTTTGGTAAAGTTTCTATATAACACGAAGGTCTTTACAAAATTAATTCTTCCTATCTTTTAACTTTTGTCTCAAAACTTAAAGAGGTACGTAGACAAGACGAACATCATTTAAATGAGCAATTATTTGTATTTTACAATTTTCTACCTTCATTATTTATAAAAATCTAGTTTTTATTTTCTAATCAATGAAGGAATTATATCCATTAATAAATTGGGCAGCGACGTTGGAGCGTTGGTAAAAGCTCGGGGTCTAGAATCGTATTACGTGAGTTCAAATTACAGTCAAAACCATTACTCTCACATTAGCAGCCTCGGGCAGATGGAGTCCGTTAACTCGGGAGAGCAGCTCATCTAGGTGAAGGGTAACACTGAATGAAAAAGCCCAGGTAAGAGCACGTAAAAATGGCCTTGTGCCAAAGTTGGGTTGGAGCTCACCAAGTAAATATAATATATATATATGTGTGTGTGTATGTATGTATGATATTCAATTCCTATTCTAGAGAGATATTTCAATTTAGAAAAAAATATCTAAATGTCATAAATTTCTTATTTTTCTTTATTCATAAATTTAATGAGAGAATATACAAATATTGACAATCAAGTAAATTATTAATTCCAAAAAGATTTACCTTTGAAGTAAAAACTTCATGGCCATATCGCACAGTTCCATGACGGAGATCATTTTGAACATCAATTGTTAATTTGTCTTTTAAAGAAACAGAACCCATTTGGACATCTTTTCGAAGTTCTTTTGCTGGTCCCTAAAATAGAATGACAAAAAAAAAAAGATTAAAAAAACATAAAATTATTGAAAAATAGTTTTGAATGGCATTAATAACTAAAAAAGTTTAAGAACAGAATTAAATCATAATATACGGGGTTGTAAAATAATACTAAGAATATTAATGATCTTAGTAGATTATAAGAACAACAGTGGTTTCAAAACCTAAGAAGAAATTACTCATCAGCCTTTACAAATGTGTGTCTATGAAAGAGAAAGAAAAAATGGCCAGTCATTGGGGCGTTTTGTTTTGCACAACATGGTCAGCAGGTTCAAATCTTATTTGGTATTTGGAATGGAAATAACATTGTGTGCCACTGATGAAATCCAATAAGATCAAAACAGATGTTATCATATTACTTAACACGCTATAAATTATGTAGGATTCTGTGTCTAATCACAATGTTAGAATTAAATTATTTTCTAAGATTGGCTACTGCTTGTTTTGTTGAACAGTTAGCATTATTGTTTCTTTATTACTTTAATTTATCTTAAATATAGAATATTTAAAAAAAGAAAAACTAACAAATAATTGTTTGAAACTTATATTTAATTGAAGCTAATTTATTTTGTATTTTAAAGACTTTAAGTGAGTGAAAACAAAACAAAAATACTTGAATTTTTTTTAGAAAACATACGTTTCATTAAAATCAGAGATCCATAATAACTCACAGCCTAAAAAATGACTAGAATCAAAATATTTAAAATCTAAAACTATTCAATAAAACGAAATAACATTTTTGAAGATTTATTTCATGGAGTTAAAGTGGATTTAACAAACATTTAACATCATTTTTGTTATTTATTATTTTTATAAAATCTAAGGATAGAGGTAAAGTTTTAATCTATAAAAACTAATAGATAAATAGTAAATAAACACAAAAAATCCAGATAATGTTTTGCTTTCTTAAAAACCAAAAACAGTGAGAATAAGAAATAAACAACTTTCTTTACCGGGGGCAATCGAAGAATAAAGTGTTGTTCTAGATCAAAAGCACTTTCTGCAGCTCCATCTCTTTTCTTTAAGGTCGGTTTTGCTGAGTTAGCACCTCCAACTTTAATATTTACCCCAACCATAATTATCTATTATCTCATCAACGCGTCGTCATTCGTTTATTCAATCAATCAATCTATATTTGCAAGGATTTGTGATAAAAGGAAATGTCCTTCCTTCTCGTCGACTTCTTCGTTTGACTTAATAGGACTCTTTAGTGTGGAGAGCGTTATTTATCTGATTATCTCCCTTTATTAGCCAGTAAGAAGTTAGCATTAGAGCTGTAACCATCGCTCGCAGGTTTGTTTGAGAGTCAGTCCAGTCCAGTGTAGTAGCTGTCCCAGTCCACTCCACTAATTCTCTATTTTTGTATAAAAAGTAAAGAAATAATAATCGTATGTTCCATTTATTTCACTGATTTGAATTATTATTTTAAAAGCTTAAAAAGTATTTGGTGGTTGTTCACAATTAACGAAAACATGATGGATGATGATGAACATCGAAATGTAATTAGTTGTAGTTAAAGGGGAAATTTTGTGTCACTACTGACTGCTCTCTGGACGAAAAACCAAAACACTGGCTGGGGTGGACTTATGAGTGTCGTTCCAAAATGTGGACACGAAACTGAGACTAACTTGATTCTGTTACACAAAAGTAATGCCAGGAATGAATGCCTCTTTTATTCTTTATTTTTCCCCCCAAATTGATCAGAGGGAATTTCAAATTGGGCTCTTTTTGTAGTTTGAAAACCCACATTTGAGGTATTGGGACATAATCAGCGCAGCGTGTACACCAACAACAACCACACCATCCGTAAGAATGCAGTTTGATTGGCCATTAATTACGCCAATTTCAATAGTCAATAATTACATTCTTAAGAATGGGCGGTCGGTGAACGGTGACGGGCGGTGCCGGTGTCGTCGGTGAACACAGCGCTTGTTATGTCCCTTACATCAATTTTTATTTTCCTAAAGTGCATAAATGCCGCAAATTGCATGTTTATGATGACTGAACTTAAGCATTATGACCTGAAAGTCATTTCTCTATTGCAGATATTGATGGCGGTAGGCGTAAACGTAACGCCATTCTCTCTTTACGCCACTGAATGCCTCCTCGCAGAAAAGAATTTAACCGATTAACATTCACTTGCACCTTTTGAACGATTTCAAAGCTGGCAGCAACACACAGCTATGGGTTCGCCCGAGTAGAGAGAGAAGTAAGTGGGAAGAATCGCAAAAATAAAGCGCTTTTCGTTCATCTTTGGCAAAAGTGCATTCATTGTATTGCGAATGGTCAATGGTAGTGGGTTACTGGGTGACTCGAAAAGTAAATTCTAGAGCGCTTCTCGTTTTAAGGATTCCACTCTTCCTAAGCTCTTCTTTAACTTATAAAATAACTCGTGGGTTGACTTTACCCTCTCACGCTAGTGAAAATAATAACCACCTTGACTAAAGAGAAAAAATACAATTTAAATTCTTTTCTAAACATTTGCTTAATTCACTGCCCACAGTGGCACAAGTGCAGCACTGCAGCAGCAGTCAGCACAGCTAATCAGTAGGCAGCAGCAGCCACTGCATGCAGCTGCAGTCAGCACTTTGCGCTCACTCAAGGTCACCAGAAATGAACTAACCCAGTCCACTCATTGTAAAACAATGAAACATCAAACAAACGTTTCCTTTATTTTATCAGTGACAAAGAAATGACGAACCTTTCTTTTTAACTTTTCAGGGACAGGATTAGACTTGACAAGATAGAATCAATGACATCTATTGAGTTGCTAATGCTTTAAGATAAGTCAGTCAGTCCACCCACCCCCATCTCCACCAGTTCCAGTAAGTACAATCCAGTAAGCCCACCATTCCACTAATCCAGTTGTATTGTATTCGAAGCAAAACTCTCTGAGAAGGAGATAGTTTTGAATATACCACTGGTCTCAAAACATTAAAGCACATATCCATGGCTAAGTGTTTGGTTGGGTCAACAAACAACAACAGCCAACACGGCAAGGTACACAATTGGTTTGGGTCCGAAAGTGGTATGTGTGCGTGTGTCGGTAAATCATCCTTGTACACTCATTCATGACGATGCCGTCAGGAGTGAGTGGTACTTCTGTGGTGCCGTCAGGAGTGAGTGGTACTTTTGTTGTGCTGGTCGGTGTGTTGACTGGTGGCCTCTGGAAATATAATAAAAAACTCATGATGAAAATGATTGCACACCGTTTATGAGTTTTAAATGATGAATTGCAGATTATGTCAATCTGAACAATGAAGGAAAATCTAAAACAATGCAAGTTTTCATCTAATGTACAAGTTATTTTTTTTTGCTACACTGTGTTTCCGTTTCAATTGAATTTATCTTTTTAATAGTTGAAAAAATTACAAACACACGTATTGGATAGGATTAGGTTTCTTTTTCGTATTAATTTAATTTCACCTTTCTTTATGTTTGTTGATGTGACGTAAAAAGGTTTTATTTAAACTATTTCTCAGCTCTGAAACCTGGACTCTCTACAGACGCCACTTTAAGAGATTAAATCTGATACAACAAAGGCACCTCCGTCATCTAATAAAAATATCTTGGAAAGACCATGTATCAAATTTTTAAGTACCAGAAAAGATTCAAATGCCCAGTGTTGAAGAAATAACGTAACAAACCAAATGAGGTGGACAACACACATCACGCGCATGTCAGACAAAAAACTACCAAAAGCAGTTTTCTTTGGTGAGCTCAAAGAAAGTACACGACACGACCTTTAGGCGCGTCGAAACTACTGCGCTACAAAGACATGTTCAAGATACATGTGAAAAACACAAAGCAGCTCGACGACTGGAGAAGAAAAGCTGAAGATTGAACAGTTCGGAGAAGTACGGTATCAGGAGCAGCCAATGCCATTAGAGAGCAAAACATTGTTGTTTGGGAAGCAAAATAAGCACAAGGCGCCACTGCCAGGATTTCCTGCCATCAGGTGTCACATCTGCGGCCAAGGTTTCAGAGCTCCGATCGGACTTGCGTCACACTTTTAACACGGACACTAACCGACCTCGGCGTTATAAGAGAGAGATCGAGAGAGAGAGAGAGAGAGATCGAGAGAGAGAGACAGAGAGAGAGAAAGAGAGATAGATAGAGATATATTTCTCTTTTGTAAAACGAATTGTTCGAATGGCAATCATTGCTGATTGACTGTCCCTAAAGCAGGTTGGGATCGGTTTTTATTCCACTGACATCTATTTATTATTAGAAATGGAAGAGGAGACTGTGTTTTTTCTTTTTTTTAATTTAGAGTAAAAAACAAAAACAAAGAAAAATGTAGGCAATGATTGAACAAAGTAAGATCCTTGAACAAGATGTTAAAATGCAATTATTTCTTTAAATAAAAACCGTTACGACTGAATAATGCTTAGTAATATTTTTTCATGCATGACCGGAAAGAGCCTTTTTCGGTGTCTTTGTTGCCTTACCCTTAAAACTTTCATGCATGCATGAGTGAACTCAGTTCAAAGCACTCAATAGTTTTGTTCAATTTAGGATAAAAAAGACAAAGAAAAAACAAAAACAAAACAGATTCAAAATATAAGAAAAGATAAAGAAAGAAACAAGGCACAATAAGGTTTCTGGTTTAAGGGGTAATATGGAGATTAGAAAGATTCAAGAAATGGCTGTTGGTTAACAGGTATTTGAATACACGAAAATAATCTTGAACTCCGTGGATTGAAAAAAAAAAAAGTTCGGTTACGGTTTGTAATGATTTACAAACCGTAACCGACCTTTGCAGTTTGTAAATCATTACAAACCTTACACACACCGAACCTTTTTTTTTCTGAGTTCAACATGAAAGATCAACAATGCATGAAATCGACCGTGAGGACATTTGGCAAAAAACGACTATAGTGAAAAATAAAATTTAAGGGAATGTCCATTAGAAAACAAATTCAAGTTGTTGATTCCAAGAAGTAACAGTCGAATAACCACTGACTGCAAATACAACATCCCTGCCACTGCAATGACACTAGTGCATTGCCTGCAGTGCAATGAGTGCACTCACTGGCACTCACTCCACTCACTCACTGACGATGCGAAATTCTGGCTGAATTGCATTTTTTCCATCTCATACCCATGGCACTTTTTTTCGCCTATCAAAAAGCAACGAGGCACAACTTTACTTGGCTGTTTATTTAGGCTGATTAAAATTCCCTCACTATTTAGCGAATTTGATAATCTTATCAAATCGTTAATCCAATGATAGGTGTGGGTGAGGGTGACACCGACACCCAATCTTAAATTGTCTGATGTTGGATATTCTTTATAGTCTATTTGTTTTTTCTTGATTTTTTAAATAAGTTTTTGTTGGTTTCATTTTCCCTTAAAAGTGAAGAAAAGAAAGAAGCGGACTTGATTGGGTTTATTTCTTTTTTTTTGTTTGTTTTGTATTGTCAGTGTTAGGAAACTTACGTTTTAAGTTCAAAGTCCGTCATGTTCTTTTTCCACCCCACGAATCAGAATTACTTAATGTCGACTGTTAATACAATAATATTTCTGGAGAAACAAACATTTCAAACAGTGAATGGACTGACTGCCAGTTTATTGAACTGAGTGAGACTGGTAGTGAGTAATGGTGAGTGGTAGTGGTGGTTTATTGGTATACTTTACTTTTCTCTGAATAAATGAAAAAAAGTAAAGTAGTCAGTTAGTGGTTGGTGTCCCAGCCCGTTCCCACACGCACGTAATTTAGCTATTTTTTTCTTTACCTGCTTAAACTAAATACAAGACTTCTCTTTCTACCTGAATCTGAACCCGTTGTGGCCGTGTTCAGCCTGCAGCCAGCCTTTCTTTCTCTCACCTTTCAGACCTACCTATCAACCTCACGACAAGAAGCCACACCTGTTGTTGTCTATTTAAAAAAAATCCCCTTTTAGTTTTTGAACAGTTTAAAATTTTTTTTTACTAGTGTTTTTGTTTTATCACACACACACACACACACATATTATTTTTTTTCAAATATAAAAAAGGTTTCTTTCACTTCAACTGTTTTTATTCCCCACCCCAGAGCTCCTACTTTTCCCACTGTTGTTAATGTTTGACAACAGGTGTCGCCACCACCACTAATTTCAGGTGTGACAACATTTCAATTCCTGCTGCCTGCCCAGCCCATTATTTAGCCCTAATTTCATGTTGGACTCGTGACACTCGGATTGAAAATATAATTTTTATGACGATAAAACATGGGTGAGTACTAATATTGACCCAAATGTTATTTTTCTAACCTTTTCAACGCTTAATCGTCAAAACTCAAGGCCATCAACTGTTAGTGAGTAAGAAGGTAACAATCTGAACTTGATAACCAGTTAATTAGAATAATTATCGTGATGCGGGACGGACGATGATGAACCAATGAAGATGGAGAAGAAAAAGAAGAAGAAGCACTCATAATATGTTTTGTTTTTTAGTTTCTGTTGAAAAATAATAAGAATCTGATTAAAACGCTGTAAATGAATGAAATTTTTTGGTTATATTTGAATTTAGTGGATATTAGGTGTTTATAGCCCAGCCCAAATAATAGGCCTTAGTTTTCCTCCATCTCCACAACTCCACAACAGTAACACCTGCCTTAAGTTAAACGTCTACATTTACGACAAAAAGAAAAAAAAATCAATTCCTATCTTGAAAAGAAATTTCGGCTAATGTTTTAAAAGTCAACACTTGAGATAAAAAAAAACTTTGGAAGATTTAATAATTGTTGAATTTGTCGAGAATATATATATAAAAAAAAAAGGAAAGTCCATTTCAAAATATGCGCCTCCTCGACTTCCTTCCTCTCCAGTTTAAGTTTTTTTCTTTAAAAAAAAATCGTTAATTTTTGTGTTTTTTTCCCGTTCTAGAACTGGAAAATTTTGATATTTTTTATAAAAAGCAATAATAGCAATATGACTGATGATGATGAAGAGAATGTGGGAAGTGACTGAGGGTAATTAATTTGTCTCCGTTTTTGTGGGACAAGAAGACAAGAGCAAGCAGTCAGTCACAGTCAGTAAAACAAAACACTAAAAAAGATTTAAAACATTTAAAACTCATTCGTTCATTTATTAAATAAACAAGAACAAAACACTATGTTTACTTTCAACTTTTTTTAAAAGACTTTTTATTTCGATTATTTAAACGAGAAAAAAAGTTTAACAAATGATTATTGCAAAAAGTATTTCTCCATTTTTTTTACAAAAAGTACCACAACCAACCAACCTTACAAAACACGCACAAACAAATAACAAACATGGTATTGTTTTTTCCTAATATCCAACTTTAAATCTATCTATTATTTATTTTAATTCAGAAAAAAATTAATGGCCTTAACCTACGTGAAAATAATTGCCTTTAAGAATAAAATAGAATAAAGTATTTTTATTTGAATAATAAAATAAAAAGCTTTTAGTTTCAGTTTTTAGAACTAGTTTTGTTTTTAATTGCCATCATTAATTTTTGTTGATACTTCCAATTTAATTATAATGGCTGTTTTTTCATCAACATCAATTCATTTGTCATTATTTTCATGATTTAATTAAGGAAATTATTAAACGAAAATGAAATGTAAAAGTTTGTTTTGATCAAACAACAATCATTGAAAATGAACGTAAATAATAGATTGATTATTATTAAAATAATGAACATTAACAACAAAACTAACTTTAATTACAAAATATCACCTAAAAATATTATTCTTTCCATTAACCATTTAAACCCTAAAGAACTGATATCGGCCCTGGCTGGCGACTTTAGGAAAAAGAACACACGCACCTAAAGATGTTTCAACCCCCACCTTTGTATTTTGACTTAGTAATATTACTTAGTCACTCAGAGCCGTTCTATTAAAGAACCCCATTAGGTTCGAAATGTCAGTGTGTATCTATTTTTGAAAAAGCGCTCCCGGGACATTTAAATCTCTCTCTAAGAGAGTTTTTTATAAACACCCAGTCCTGGGAAACGCTTGCTACAGATTGCCCTTCCTTGCACCATGCTGTTGCGATGGGGCACTTGAAGTGGATGAGCAGATGATCAGGCAAGCAGAGTCAAAGAGACTGATGAGAAAAGAAAGGTAAGCCAAACTGGCCCCTACCACTTCTGTTCTACCTGTGATAGGGGCTTTCTAGCCAATATTGGCCTTATCAGCCACTCAAGAATACATAATGAAGTCAAGAAATTGGTTATACTCGAGTTGCGAAGTTGGAGCATTGGTAAAAGCTCGGGCTCTGGAATTGTGGTACGCGAGTTCAAATCCCAGTCAAAACCATTGCATTTTTCTTAAAAAATGGCCTTGTGCCAAACTTGGTTGGTGCTGCTCACCAAGTAAATATAATACTCGAGTTTGAGGGACAAACAAAAAATAATAGTAATAATAATGATCAGATTAGAAAGCCAAGTCTATTAATTGGCAAATTTGCTAGACTAATATTTACATGCTTAATTAAGACCACTAATTGATGGAGAAAGAAACCAGAAGTCAGTGGATAAAACGTTCTTGACAGTCGTGTAAAAAAAAACCCAAAAAAGCCACCGGAATTGCATTCCTGCTTGGTGATAAACATCAAGCTTCATGCAATATCTGCTCAAGCCCTGCTTGTTCTGGAAGGAAGATCAAAGTATAACATCTGTTTAAACTTTGGTTTTTAACTATGGCCTATTGTCTTGCATGAAATAATGATTGAGAATCTATAAAGATAAGCTATCAGGAATCAATGAAAATATCTCTTCCAAGTTAAGCCTTGGTCTGATGCCTGAACCATCCCTTCATTTTTGGGCTGCTTCCCTTGAATCAACTTAGACTCTCTTCTATGCTAAAAACCCTTTTGGTGATCTATAATAGTATTCACAAGATGCCCTACAACCACTCCTTTTCTACATTAGAAAGCCATTCTCTCTTACCAACAATTCATCAGCATTTTAACAATGTATCATATCACTCCACCTTATGGTAGATAAACTATGTCAGTACTTACATCACACATTAAGATTTTGGAAGATTTATCCACATGCATTGGTAGCAGAGTTATATGAATTGCAAAAATGTCCAGGATTATTATAGAAGTAGAGAAATTGGTCCAGGTTAGAAGAATTCCAAACTTGTAAACTGTTGGTCTTGTACGACATCTCCAGACCTCTTTGACACTCTCTTAACTCAGCCATTGTCAACTACTTATATAATAAAAAGAAACAAGCAATCTGGAAGAATAAAGATTTTTCTTATTTTTCAAGTAAAAAACATGAGAAAAAAAATCAGATGTATATATATATACAATATATATTATGATATAATATATTTTATATATATATATATATATACATATATATATATATAAAATATATTTTTGCAATCTGTAGACAAGCTTGTTTCGGAGTTCACTCCTCGTCAGTACAGCTACGCAAAC
>JAUZSX010322330.1:0-11571 GCA_034780655.1 Idiosepius hallami | reverse complement strand
TAGGTGAAGGGTAACACCGAATATATAAAGCCCGGGTAAGAGCACGTAAAAATGGCCTTGTGCCAAACTTGTGGGTGTTCACCAAGTGAATATCATAAATATAAGAATCATCATCCTAAAGGATTAAAAGAATGGACAAATAAATAAAAAAACATCTTTACAGAAAATATAATTAGAATAAAACCGTTTAAATGCTTTCAGAAATCCACAAGTGATTAAAAGTCTTGGAGTGATTAAGTGTCCACCTGATGAAAAAAAAAATGTGATTAAAAGTTAGTGACTGATATTTAGTGATTATTCGTCGAGTAATGAAAAATCCATACACCATTAAATAAATCATCTATAAATTTTTTAACAAAATTTATTATTTATCAACCTTTGTAACTTTCTCTGGATGAATAGACATTAAAATGTTTTAAAAATAAGAACTAAGTTAAGCCTCAAGGCCTTTTCGTCCAACATCTCATCAGGAGAAAATTATTGGTAAATATCGAAAACTGTGAAAGCGAAATGAGAAAAAAAAAGAAAAATAATTATATTTGGATATTTGTTATTTTTATCATAAATAACCAAAACAAAACCCATAAATATCTTTTTCAAAACCTAAACAAAGCATGAAGGATAAAAAGATAGGATTATTTTAATGGCAGGTAAAAAAACTAATCCACACATTAATATTATTTTACAGTAGAACCTTGATTTTTTGAACATCCTGAGTCTTGTACAAATCTGTATTTATTTTTTTATTTGGTTTTCTTGCTCAGCAAGTGTAGAATCGACTCCTTGAGTCGATTTTGTTTTTTATATTTGTCTGGCAGGGTGGTTAGCCTTGTGCAGGCTACCCTTTTTTTCCAAAGGAAGACTGCAAGGCAGCAGTAGGATTTGGAGTAAGAGTTCCAATCTCTTGGCCTTTTTGCACTAACAAGGCCCACAGGGCAGTGGTGTTTCCTTGGGCTTTTGTAGTCAGTGTTGCCTTTCATCTAGATGAGATACTCTCCCGACTTAACGAGCCTCATCTGCCTGAGGCAGCTAAAGTTAGATGCAATTGTTTTGATTGGGATTAATGCATAATACAATTCCATAGTCGGAGTTTTTCACAATGCTCTAGCTCGACGCCTAAATCTGAACAAAAAAAATTTATTTAACCAGAAAAAAATTCAGGGTCCAAAGAGATGAAAATGCATACAATAAAGAATAATTGATGGGATTCAGATTTCAAACAAATCATTTTTAAAACTCAATTTGTATACAGGTTCAGTTCAAGAATCAAGGTACCACTGTATTTTAGGAGATTAGATTGGTTAAATAATGAGTTTTATCTGTAGAACAGAATCCTCCATCTTTTTTTTTTTTGTCATAGAGTCTTTTTTTATGATTGGAAAAAACAAAGGCTTTGCCTATTGTGTTTTTCTAACTGGCTGCAGCAAGGATTTTACAAGCAAACCACAATTAAAAAGAAAAAAAAATTGTTCAACCTTTTCAGATTAAACTTTAGCCATTTTTTTTTTATAGAAAGAAAAAAAAAGAGAAAACGAGTTAGTGATTAATATTAAATACAAAACAAATCCAATTTATTTTCAGGCAAGTGAAGACTGAAAGAGCAGAAATCAAGTTAGAGAATGGGGGAGGAAATATGACAATAGGGAGAGATATAAAAATGAAGGAATGGTTTTGAAAATGAGGGGAGAGTACGAAAACAAAAAAAATATGAGAATAAAGAAATATGAGAATGAGGTCACAACTAATCAAATTATTAATTTCTTTAAGTGGACGGACTGTTGTCCTCATCTTACATAGTTATTGCACTTCGCTACGTTTCATCTAACTTAGATGCTGGCTTTCAGGAGTCATGGAGCAGCAGATAGAAGTTTTGAGTCTTTACAGTTCCAGGTGAGCATTGTCAGGAGATAGTGGTTTCAATTCCTATCCAAGCAGACCAAACATTTACTTAGTCAAGATATGGTGTGACAGACAACAACTAGGAAAGGCAGTGATTGCTGGGAATACAGTTACGAAACTCAGAGTTCATCTTCAGTGTCATGGTTAATCAAGTGATGAATGCTAGCAGAAAAGTTAGCCAAAACATAGGGAATAAACAACTATGGTAGATGAGAACAACAGTCCACAAAAAAGAAATTAATAAATAGATCAAGAAGTCTCATCTCAAAAGAATTCCTAAAATAAATAGAACCAAATTATCTTTAATTTAATCATTAAAATTTTATTAATAACTGAACTTAAGGATTTGAAAATGAAAAACAAGAAAAATAGTTGTAAGAATGGAATTCAAGATGAGAAAAAACATTTTGTTTCACCGTTTTGTTAGAAAAGACAAAAGAATAAAAGCAAATAAGATTGTTCTTTTTTTTTCACAACTCTAAATTCAAGATGGCTTCCCGACCAAGGGAAGACAACTGTAGCAACATTCAAACAATGTTTAGCATTCAATGTGAAAGGAAATTTTATTAGAGACAATGCTGATAGCAAATCAAATCAAGAGATGAGAACAGAAAAAAAAAATAAAAAGAACAATTAAAACCCATTTATTAATCAGAACAAACTCTGATTTTTATCAATTATTATTTTTTTTTTTTGCAACACAGCAAACCATTGACCAATGAGGGGGTAAAAATATACTCACCAAATTCTTAGCAGTCTTATAAGAAAGAAAAAAATAGAAACAAAAAAAAAATAAAATAAAATAAAAAAAACTAAACACGAGGTAAAAAAAAAAAATTTAAATGGGGTTTTGAAAAAAAAATTACACTCAAACAATTTCTAAAAAGATTCAAAATAAGAAAACCACAAAAATGTCTACAAATGAAACGAATGGGATTAAACAATATAATCAAACCATTTTCTTTTCTTTACTTTTTAGATTGAAAAATAAAGGGCAAGACGATGCACAAGGACAAGAATCAAATTTAGAAAAGAATGTGAAAAATTGCCAGGCTTTACCTGGACCCTGGGGACGTACTATTAAGTTAATTAAAGAAGCTTATTATATAGGAAGCAGTTAATGCTTTTTATATTTAATTCCTTTTATGCCTTTAAATCCCAAATTCATTTCCAATGATTTTTTAATCCCAAATTCATTTCCAATGATTTTTTAATCCCAAATTCATTTCCAATGATTTTTTAATCCTAAATTCATTTCCAATGATTTTTTAATAGCAAATTCATTTCCAATGCTTTTTTAATCCTAAATTCATTTCCAATGATTTTTTAATCCCAAATTCATTTCCAATGCTTTTTAATACCAAATTCATTTCCAATGCTTTTTTTAATACCAAATTCATTTCCAATGCTTTTTTTAATACCAAATTCATTTCCAATGCTTTTTAATAGCAAATTCATTTCCAATGCTTTTTTTAATAGCAAATTCATTTCCAATGCTTTTTAATAACAAATTAATTACCAATGATTTTTTTAATAGCAAATTCATTTCCAATGCTTTTTAATAGCAAATTCATTTCCAATGCTTTTTAATAGCAAATTCATTTCCAATGCATTTTAATAGCAAATTTATTTCCAATGCTTTTTAATAGCAAATTCATTTCCAATGCTTTTTAATAGGAAATTAGACCCCCTTCTCCCTTCTTGTTTTTCAAATGTTGTTTGACTATTTTTCTATCAAAATTATATAAAGAGAAAGAGATACAAAAAAGACATTAGAAAGCTTTTTCCATGCCAACTATTGAAGATAAAACTAAAAGGGTAAGAGAAAAGTAGGAATTCTAAGAGAACCATTGGGAAAGGTAGCAACAGTGGGAGGATCATTTGCCATGGATTCAGGATTTTTAATATTTAAGCTACAGGAAATAAGATGCATTAATTAATGACTTACCACCTGAAGATGATCCAATGGAAGAGAGATTTAAAAAAAAAATAAGGGGGATCAATTTTATGGAGAGATTAAGATGGAGTTGGGGAGGAAGATAGAAACAGAACATAGAGGAAGAGAGACAGAGAGAGGAAGAGAGACAGAGAGAGGAAGAGAGACAGAGAGAGGAAGAGAGAGAAACAGAGGGACAGAAAGACAGAGAGAGAGGGAGAGAGAAACAGACAAACAAAGAGAGACAAACAGACAAACAATGAGAGAGACAGACAGACAAACAATGAGAGACAGACAGAAAAACAATGAGAGAGACAGACAGACAAACAATGAGAGAGACAGACAGACAAACAATGAGAGAGACAGACAGACAAACAATGAGAGAAACAGACAGACAAACAATGAGAGAGACAGACAGACAAACAATGAGAGAGACAGACAGACAGACAAACAATGAGAGAGACAGACAGACAGACAAACAATGAGAGAGACAGACAGACAATGAGAGAGACAGACAGACAGATAAACAATGAGAGAGACAGATAAACAATGAGAGAGACAGACAGACAGACAAAGAGTGGGAGAGAGAAACAGAGAGGGAAAGAGAAACAGAGAGGGAGAGAGAGAGAAAGAGAGAGGGAGAGAGTGAGAGAAACAGAAAGGGAGAAATTCATAGGGAGAAAGAGAAAGGGAAACAAAAGTTAAAAAAAAACAAAAAAAAACATGAATTTGTCTTTAATTTGTTACCTGAAATGTCCACACATTCTCGGCTCCCTTAAGATCGAGAATCACCTGTTCACTGGCTGGGGGTAAGATGTAAGGGTCACTTGATTGTTTGGCTAAGTTATCCATGACCTCTTTTAGATGAGTGATTTCTGTGAGAAGACTAATCTCCCATTCCTGTAAATGATGGAAATTTGCAAGGTTTTATCAATCGCTATACAAATCACAAATATTTATAAACAATAAATTTATAATCTCTCTCTCTCTATATATATATATAGATAGATAGATATATATATAAACTATACAATTAACAAAAACAAATATAAAATAAAATGAAATAAAAACAAATGTTCATGGCTTTTAAAAAGATTAAAAAAATATATATATATATATATATATATATATATATAACAGGAACCAGTGTCTCCAATGTGACTTGACCGTATATACATATGGCTTAAGATTATCTTGAAAACTTAATGGAGTTCCATATTTAAAACAAGAGAAAGTAAAACTCACTTGGACTTTTGTTAACATGCAGAGCCTCTCACCCAAAGAGAATTTAACTTTAGTGGGTTCAGAGTGTAGCTTAGGGTCCACTAAACATGGTTCTGCATTTTAACAAAAATATAAATCACTCGGACTTTTGTTAACATGCAGAACCTTGCACCCAATGAGAATTTAACTTTAGTGGGTTCAGAGTGTAGCTTATGGTCCCCTAATAATGGTTCTGCATGTTAACAAAAATATAACTCACTTGGACTTTACACGCAGAGCCTTGTACACAAAGAGAATTTAACTTTAGTAGGTTCAGAGTGTAGCTTAGGGTCCACTAAACATGGTTCTGTATTTTAACAAAAATATAACTTACTCGGACTTTTGTTAATAAACGGAGCCTTGCACCCAAAGAGAATTTAAGTTTAGTGGGTTCAGAGTGTAGCTTAGGGTCCACTAAACACAGTTCTACATTTTAACAAAAATATAACTCACTTGGACTTAAGTTTATTTATTTAACTTTAGTGGGTTCAGAGTGTAGCTTAGGGTCCACTAAACACAGTTTTACATTTTAACAAAAATCTAACTCACTTGATATTTTCCTAGACTATAATGTACAAAAGTGAGAAGACTAATATTTGAAAGAAAAAAAAAAGGGTATTTTTTTTTTTACTTACCACAAATGGCTTAAAACAGGTGACAAACATACAAAAGCGACTTCGTTCTTCTATCAATGCCGTTCGTACGGCATTCTTTTCTGTTTCTTCTAAAATTAAATATTTGTCATTTACATCCTGTAGGGCGTTCTCCAATTTACTCTGGATATCAGATTTGCCTAGAATTAAACACAGAAACACGCACTTATAATATATAAACATAATTATCAAACACATATTTAAATTTAAACAAATTTTTTTTGAGGTACAAAATATATGAAAAGTTTTAAAAAATAATGAACAAATTAAGTCTCGAGGCCCTTTCGACCAACATCTCAGAGAAAAATAGATAAGTATGAAGAACTGCAGTAGTGAAAAGAGATAGGGAAAGGAAAAGACCAGCACGGGGAAATATACACCAACAAAGACAAATAAAAGGCATATAATTGTTTTAATTCACTGTCTATTTTAATAATCTTATAGATGTATATTTCCCACTGCTGGTCTTCTCCTTTTCTTTTCTCTATTACAGTTTTTGATATATACCAACAATTTTTCTCCTAATGAAATGTTGGTCGAAAGGGCCTTGAAGCTTAATATGTTCCTTATTTTTAACACTTTTTACATATACATATATATATATAATTCAAATTCATTGAAAGGGACTTGATGTTAAAGTCTCCAAATAATAATAAATAACTAAACAAGTAAATAAATAATGGCACAGCAGCTGAATTATTCTGTGCAGACTAGGACTCATCACCAACGGACCATGCAATGCCACCCATCCAACACATTATTAGTTGCATGCCTTGATGTCATTGGGTGTTTGGGCCATTCTCTTACAAAACACCCTCTACTCAGGCCAGCCCACCACAGACTGATCAGTCCCAGGTGTGTGTCAAACAGGGGCATCACTTGGTCCCCCGGTTCCCCATGCTGAGTCCCTGCATCTCAACCACAACCAATGACTGCTCCTCTCAGGGTGAGAAAAAAAAAAGGGAGAAATTTTTAACAATCAAAAAGTGATGAAAAAAAAAAAATTATTAATGATAATAATTGAAACTTTAAAACATGCCATTAAAAAAAAAATAAATAAATAAAATGGTGGATTTTTCATTTCTCAAAAATTCCATCCTTTAAATCAGTGGTCCCCAACCTTTTTATAAATGCGGCCCGGTCAGCCCGCCAAGCATTTTCCGAAATGCCCAAGTAGCCAGTCCACCACTGGATATATCATTCCAACAATTTGTAATGTAAATTCAATGACTGTTTTTGATTTATTAAAACGAACAGACAGAAGTAAATCCCTGTTAATGAATTAATAGACAAACAATAATAAAAACGTTAAAAATGTTTTTGTTAAAATTGATTTTTACTTAAAACTTTGGTTAAAAAAAAAAGAAAGAAAAAAATTAGAAAAAAAAGAATTAAAATCTCATAAAGAACAAAAAAAAGAAAAAATATATTAAAGAAAAAAAAAACCTATAATGATGCAACACCTCAAAATAACTAATTATAATTTATAAAGAAAACAAATGGAGGCCTGCAATCTAGATAAATATGATGCTTAAAATATTTATGATAGAGCAATAATAATAATAATAACTAGCAGAACCTGTGAAAATTCCAGAGTAGTTGAAAAATTTTTAAATACTCAAAATACAGATATAAAAAGATTTCCGTAGAAAGAAAGTGAATTATAAAGGGAGGTAATTTGTTCCTCTTTAATTAGTGTTTGGGATGATGATTGTTATTTGTGACACTAGACAGATGGAAATCAGACAAGTAAATTAATATATAGTTAATAATAATAATAGACATTTTTCTCATCTTTTTTCTACTACAATTTTTTTTAATACCAATTTAATCTAAGTATTTCTCACCCACAGGCATTTATAATTTCAAGCCTGCATTGGGGTTTAATTATAATTGGTTTGATTGCTTATTTTATGGCATATCAATCTTTTTAGGTAGTTAAATACCAAGAACCAGTTTTAATGATTTATTCATTCATTGGTTTGTTTTATGGCATATCAACCTTCTTAAGCCATATAATGCTAAGAACAATCATTTTTGTTGATTGATTCATTGATTTGTTTTAGGGTATATCAACCTTTTTAGGTAATTTAATGCCAAGAACAATCATTTTTGATAAACATTTTTTTGGTTAATACATAGTTTTTTCAAATAACAAAGACACACTATTTAACCCATGGCTGGAGGAAATGAGGGGGTTTATACCTTTTTGTACATTTAATGCCTAGAAAAATTATTTTTTGATGAACGTTCTTTTGTCCACATTGTTTTTTAAATAACATAATGTGTACTATTTAATCCATAACTGAAAGGTATTTAGAGGATTTGCACCTTAAATTTATGGTTTGTTTTGGAAACAATAAAAAAAAGTCAAATATTTTTTTAAAATATTGATTGAATTCAAGTGTGAAAATTTACATTCAACACCAAAAAAAAAAAAATTAAAAAATTAATCAGACGACAAGTAAATACAAAGAAAAAATATATTTCTAAAAAAAAAAATATTATCATTTTAGTTTTATAACTAAGAATAAAAAATATCAACCCGTTCCACCCTAAAGGGCCGATATATTGGCCCTAGCAATCTAAGGCAAAAAAAAAGACACACCAACATTTCTAGCCTAATATAGTCCTTTAATAAAACAGCTATGAGTGACTAGTTTGTAATTTGGCTAAATCAGGATCCAAAGGTTAAGGCTGAAATATTAGTGTGTGTGTGTGTGTTTGTTTTTTTTTGCCTTTGGTCTGCAGGGCCAATATATTGGCTCTTTAGGTGTTCAAAAAGGGTTAATAAAAGAAAAAAAGAAAAAACGGTGGATAATCAAAGAAACAAGACAAAAAAACCACAAATAATGAAACCGGGCAACACTCAAGGATTAGCGAATACAAACATACCTTGAGGAAGGCCGAAGAAGATATTGTCTGAAATGTGATAGAGAAAACAACAAAAGTGAGGATGTCGTTTTACGATTAGGTTTCAGGCTTCAGGAAGGATTGCGTCATTAGATACACAAAGGCACGTTTTTTGTTCCTTTGTTTTTTAAAGAATAATAAGCCTGGCCTCTTAACACTAATATCATTCTGCAAAATCTCAATTAGGTTTGGTTTGCTTGGGTTTAATGGTCTCAATTAGGTTTGGTTTGGTTTGCTTGGGTTTAATGGTCTTAATTAGGAACGCTGGCAAAACAAAATACTTTTCCAAATTTGATGTTCAAGTTGCTTTCTTAGTCATCATCATTGGCGGTCACTCGTGTTCGAGTATGACTGTCCTCCGTTTTGGTCCCTGTGCGTGATGTCTTTTAGCGTGGGGAGACTGATGCACCTGCAGTCACCACATGGCCCTTTGGCAGAGGAGGACCTGGTTCCAATGGCATGGAGAGAACCACGATGACTGGATGCCATCCTCTGTTGCAGCCTTTATCCGCCTTCAGTGCCTTTGTTGTTCCATCTACGTTAACATGTCGACTAATACCCTTGGGAAAGGTATAAAGCCCAATCTTCCCTCAAGCTATTGGTTTAATAGTGCAAGACCTCAATTGCCAATACTTCTCTGATTGTCATACTATTTTTCATCAAGTGTACATATGACCTATTTGTGAGAAGTGAATTATAATTCCATCTCTAATTAAAACATAATTCATTGCATTGAGTATTGTCATGATGAATAAAAAACTGAATTGTAATTGGTCGGAATGGGGAAAAAGCTCCACCAAAATTTCAGCCTCCAACTTGTCGATTGTAGCGATTAGCACACATGCGTCATGTTTAAATAGCATCTAAATTTGGGGCATTTTTCTGTTTTGTTATCATGTTGTGTTTTATGTTGAATAAAACCTTTCTTTCACTGATTAAAAAGGTCTTCGTTTTCATCACATTGATTAAGATGGAAATTAGTTAATGCAACCAAATTTTGCTTGGGAAAATTTAGGGAAAAATGTTTTATGATTTTTATACAGTTTTTTTTTTTTTCAAAATTTTGGCTTTCCAATTTTACAGGCCATTATAGTGATTTTTTTTTTTCTAAGGTTAGGTTGTGTACGACGAGGCCATCCTCTGTTGCAGCCTTTATCCGCTTTCAGTGCCTTTGTTGTTCCGTCTACATTAACAAGCCATTATAGTGATTTTTTTCAAAGGTTAGGCTGTGTACTTTTATTGGCCATTATAGTGATTTTTTTTCAAAGTTAAGACGGTCTAATTTTACAGGCCATGTTAGTGTTTTTTTTTCCAGTGACATCATGGTCTAACATCTCCCTATTTGGTTTTAAAGGAATGGTAAAGGTTGATTATTACCCAGTCCCTGAAAAAGTGAAAATTGGGAATCTTTTTAGTTAGCTGATGAACGTTCACCCTGTCAGCACATCAACCTCGCTTCAAATAACAGTTTTGTGCTCGATTGGATAATAATGTCTAGAGAGGTTTCGAAAAACGTAAGCAGGGTTATTTTCAAAAAAGTGTAAATAGTGTAAACTCATATAAGGGCAATAATTCATTAATTTCATGACAAAGGGAAGTAACTGTGAATTGCTCAACAACAAATTATAAAACCCGTGGCGCAAGTTGTTTTTATTCATTTAATCAAGATTTTTAGTTAAGAACAGTCTGTATTGTTTTTATTTCCACTAGAAAGAACATGCAACCCTCTCAAGTTCAAAAGGTAAGTTGAATAAGTTGGAAAGTAAGTAAGGACTGAAATTAACGCATTTGGGGAATAATTTAAATCAATTAGTCAAAAAAAAAATCAATTTACTTTTTTTTCTTTTTACTCAGAAAAAAAAAATGCCAATTGGTTTATGTAATCTTCTAGTTTAGCGTTGTAACATCGTAAAATATTTGGATGTTGTCATGTTTTAAGCATTTCTTGTTGCGACTGGCAAAAACATGAATTATGGAAAAAATACACCTTTATTAAGTTCATTTTTTACTTAATAATCAGTGGTGAAAATTTCATATTGTTAGATAATTACCTGGTGTTTGTTTTTGGGAAGGTAGATTTTTAAAGAGGGCCTTCCATGAATTTGTCACTAAACTACTTTACGATGTTACAACGCTAAACCCGAAGATTACCTTAAGGCTTATTTTATTGCTTTTTTCCACGTTATCGATTTACGTTGACAGACAGCAATATCATTTTCTGTTCGTAGACCAAAATATGAATTGTCTCCCTCATTTTTTCCATTAAGGTCGACGTTTAAGTTGAAAAAAACAAAAACAAACTATTAGAATCTAATAAAGCCTAGGGCATTAAAAAAAATTAAAAGAACCCCTGGGCCGAATTTATTTCAGTTCAAATTTTAAAAATGTTTTTTTAATAAAATTTTAGTGATTAGACTAAAGTTTAAAATTTTAGACACCTGTTCTGATAAATTATTAAAAAAAAATAAAATTAAAAAAAAAACGAAAAAAAAAAAAAACACCCTCAAAAAAGAAAAAAATTCAAAATATTTTTTCAGCGTGATGTTTAGGTTTTTGTCTTCGTTTTCTTTTAATTTTTCTAAAGAATTAATTATTAAACATTTTGAAGTTTTTTAACAACTAAAAAAAAAGGCTAATAAGTCCAGAGAGACTCCTAGTAGCAGCTAGAATCTGTTTTTTGGGGGTATAAGAAAAAAGTGAATAAGGAGGTACATTTTAAAGCGAATTTGACTCAATCATTTTTTTTTAAAGAATATACTTTTTGTAAATAGAATATTCTGTATTCAAAGAATATGGTTACATAAAAAGAATATTCTTGTCACAGCCTTAGTCATGACTAGGGCTGTGACAATATTCTTTTTAAAATATGCTTTATATTCTCTTAATATGCTGGAAATATTCTTCAAG
>JAUZSX010322319.1:0-11571 GCA_034780655.1 Idiosepius hallami | reverse complement strand
AAGCTAACGAGCCCCATCTGCCCGAGACAGCTAAAGTGAAAGTAATGGTTTTGACTGGGATTTGAACTCGCGTAACAAGATCTCACAGCCCGAGATTCTACCAATGATCCACCATCGCTGCCCAACTAAATATATATAAAAAAAATTAATAATATTAAATGATGAATAACAATAATTATAATGGCGGCAGCAAGATGAAAACACAGAGAGAGATAGCATTATACAGTTCTTGACTGAAACGGTGCGGATATTGTTGGAAGTCAGATGAGACTTGTTTTGACTTAAACACTTGTTTTTGTTGTTTCGTGTGAGAGCACATCGTGATTGGAGTAAGAACCCATAATAATGATAATAAAGATATGAAAATCAAATAGGACGTGTGGTGACTTTGACTCCAGTAAAAACCCACAGATTGCTCTGTGTGTTTTAACGCCTGGTCATTGGTCATCCCATAATAGCAATAATAAAGTATATTATTAATAATAACATTATATTTACTTTGTGGGCAGTACCAACCAAGTTTGGCACGAGTCCATTTTTAAGGAGAATGCAATGGTTTTGACTGGGATTTGAACTCGCGAACTACGATTGCAGAGGCCGAGCTTTAACCAATGCTCCAACTTCTCTTACTAAATAGTAATGATAATAATAATTATAATAATATTAACATTATATTTACTTGGCGAACACCAACCAAGTTTGGCACAAGGCCATTTTTACGTGCTCTTACCCGGGCTTTGTAGATTCGGTGTTACCCTTCATCTAGATAAGATGCTCTCCCGAGTTAGCAAACCTCATCTGCCCGAGGCTGCTAAGGTGAAAGTGATGGTTTTGACTGGGATTTGAACTCGCGTTTCACGATTCCATAGCCCGAGCTTTTACCAATGCTCCATCGTCACTGCCAATAATAATAATAATAATAATAATAATAATATAATGCTGATGCTGATTCCATATTGCTACTTGTTACTTGCTTTACTGGCTTTGATCGTGATGACTAAATAAGTAGCAATTGTATTTGATTAGAAAAAGTGAAAGATATGAAAAATGATGCATAGCCGCCGCTCAGTATTTCAAGGAATCGTAGTCATGACGATAAACTATGGAAGTAAGCAACGACGACGGCTATGATGATGTAGGCGGCTGTGATGGTATTTGCGATATTGCTGATGGTGTAGACGGCGTTGCTGCTGTGGCTGATGGGGGTGGGTGGGTCAGTATATGTTCTGGTCGAGCCATTGTTGATGATGATGATGATGGTGGTAATGATGAAGATAATGACAATTATGATGATGATGATGAATATGATGTTGATATCAATGATAATAGGGATGATTATGAAAATGATGTTGTTGATGATGATGATGATTATGACGATGATAAGGATTAGGATGAATATGATGTTGGTGATAAAGATGTGGATGATGATAGTGATGATCGTAAAGATAATGACGACGACGATAATGATGATGATGATTTCAATGCTGAAAGTGAGGATTATGAAGATGTTGATGATGATAAATGTGATGATGATGATTATAATGATTAATATAATTATGATGATTTCGATTGTCGTGGGCGGTGGTTATGATGGTTATGATGATAAAGGGGATAATGGTAAGGATCATGGTTATAGTCAACGAGCTTTTAACAATAATAATCATTTTTTTTATTTTGTTTACTGCTTATCGACATTTAAGGTCATTTAATGCCGATAACAAGTACTTTTTGATAAACGTTCTTTGTCCACACTCAAATTGAACATGATATGCACATTTGACACATAGCTAGAGGTAATGTGGGAATTCATACTTTTCCCAAGGGTATTACTTAAAATATACACGCAAATGCAATCACTAGGTTTCGAACTCGTGTACTACGATTCGAAGTCCGTCAACCAACTGACCGAAAATAATCAGATGTGGAGGAGGATGAGGGTGATGATGATGATAGTGGTGGTCGTGTTAGACTGATGATTATAGTGATGATGATAATGATTCTTAAGAGTAAAATGATAATGATGTTGACTATGATGATGATAACAGCGATTGTGATGATGTTTACAATGATGATGATTACAACGATTGTGATTATGTTGACAATGATGATGATCATAACAACGATTGTGATGATGTTGACAATGATTGTGATAACAGCCATTGTGATGATATTGACTATGATGATGATAACGACTGTGATGATGTTGATTGTCAAGATGCTGATAATGATATCTATTGCGATGGTTGTTATCATGAAGCTGATGCTTGTGATGAGGGCAATCTTGATTATGATGACGATGATTAGGATGGTGATAATAAAGATTGGGATGATGGTTATGTGAGGTTGGTTTTCATAGATACGATGGTGATGATGGCGTTAATTTTCATAATGATGATGATGATACTGATGATAGACTAATAATATCGCTGTAGCTGCTGTTGATAATCACCGTCCCTTGATTAAATTAAAATCGCTGTGATAAATTATTGATATTTTTTTCATGATCTATATTCGACATTTTGACAGTCTGACTGATTACAGTGCTTGGGAAAAAACTTTCTAACGCTATTAAAGATGGAAATGAAAAATATCTTGACTAATTTTCTCAGGGTCTTTGGGGTGGGATTTGATTATTCTATTATTAATACGATTATGGTATCATGCACCAATCACCCAGCAACCAGTAGTTTTTACTGGAGCCAGAATGACAACAAGTCTCCTGAATTCCAACAGTATCCGTACCATTTAAGTCAGATCACCGAAGTTAATCAACTTAACTTTGTTAAGTACTAAGATTATTCAAATCACTTTGGAAACACGGGTTCTCACTTGATCACTAAAGTTAAGCAACGTAGAGCCTGTTCAATACTAAGATAGGTCAAATCACGTTGGAGTCACCGGTTGTCGTCAGATCACCGATTTTGACCTACGTAGAACCTGTTTAATTCTATGAAGGGTCAAATTAGGTTGTAGACACCGGTTCTGGTCAGCTCAACCAAGTTAATCTATGTAGAGCTTGTTTAGTACTAAGATGGGTGACCACTTAAGGATACCAGGCCTTGTACCAGACCGGCCAAATCATACCAAGAATTGAAATACCCCTACAAACCCATTCGCTTACACCGATCGATTTGGTGAGTAAAAAGAATAGAGTTACTTCCTTAGGTGAGGACTAGGAATCTAACATAGCTCTTAGATTAAGAAAGCCTTATATATGCAGGAAGACTAATCGGGGCTTAAACGGGTAAGGAAAAGTATTCCAGCTTAACAGTAAGTAGGTACAAAGTCACGTAGGAGACATCGTTTCTCGTCAGTTAACCGAAGTAAAGCAACGTAGAGCCTGTTTAGTACTAAGATGCGTAACCACTTAGGAACACCAGGTACTGTCCCAGGCTGGTCGGCAGTTTGTGGTATGATAAGTCAAATGCATAAAGCATTCGAACTGGAAGGCCTAACCATCCCCGACCCCTGCCTCACACTGACCAACCATCCTAAAGAAATGTCTTTCATTAGAGTTACTTCCTTGGGTTAGGACTGAAAGAGTTAGTTAAATTTGGCATTGGAAAAAACTCTATAGCAACGGGAAGATTAATCAAAGCTCGAACGGGCGAGGAAAGCTCTCCCTGCTCAACAACGACGACAACAACATCGAAATCCTTATTGCAATGTTCTTAAACTTTCACCCTCTTTAACGTTAAAAGGGTTTTGAATGGACTAAATAGCGATGAGCTGTCGAAAGCAAGAGCTACATAATGTCTCGTTTGATTAAATGTGACATATGTATCGATGGATTAATTGATGGAAGTACTTTGTACGGCCCAGGTGTCTAGTTGAGAGTTGTGGAATGGATAATGTAGTGGGCGAGTAATTTAAATGCTCAAACTTAAAAGTCGTCATACACGAGGTTTTACGGGTTGTCTAAGCAAGTTTAAATTGATATCTTGGGTTATGCGTCAACCATTACACCTAGTGATGGATTGGACAGCAACTTTTTTGCTGTTTCTGTAGCATAGTTGATTTTACGAGCCCTATGCCCGACACCCACCTGGTGGAAATGTTTTGGGGTTTTGAAATCAGTGTTGCCCTTCACCTAGATGAGTACTCTTCCGAGTTAACGAGCCCCATCTGTCAGAGGCAGCTAATGGTAGGTATAATGTTTTTTGTTTGGTATTTAAATTCGCGTAATACGATTCCATAACCCGAGCTTTTAACTATGCTTCACCTCGTCACAGGTTATACTGAGTTATAAAAAAAGATATATATATATTATATTACTTGTTCGAGCACCAACCCAAGATATGGTGAAAGTAATGGTTTTGACTGGGATTTGAAATAGCGTACTATGATTTCAGAATCCGAAGCTTTTACGAATGCTCCACCTTCGCTGCCAGTTGATAGTCATCGATCTTGTTCTAAAGGATTCCTATCAAAATATACCAATAATAAAGATGAGGATAATAGTCCAAATATTCCGTACTCAAATCATGAAGTTTTTTCTCAATGATTACTCTCAAAAGATAACAATAATAAAGATGAGGACAATAGTCTGAAAGATTGCTGCATAAATCATCATTCTTGGTAAAAAAAATCTGATTCTACGACAACAATAATAAAGATGAAGAAAATAGTCTTTAAATTCAATACATTAATCATCGACCCTCTTCTTAGGGATTCCTTTCGAAAGATAAAAAAACTAAATATCAGAACCATAATTCATTAATTCTATACGCAAATAATGAGGACTAGTCTAAAATATTCTGTATATAAGATGACTCAAATAAAGATGATAACAATAGTCCCAATGTTCGACACACAAATTATCACACTTCATCGCAAGGATTGGAATCTTCAGATAACAATAATAAAGATGAGGACAATAGCCTGCAAATTCAATACACAATTTATTGAGCCTTACTATAAAAGTTTGATCCGAATAAGAAAGATGAGAACAATAGTCTGCAAATTCAAAACAGGTTATTAAGCCTTACCATAAAACGTTTGATCCGAATAAGAAAGATGAGAACAATAGTCTGCAAATTCAAAACACGGGTTATTAAGCCTTACCATAAAAAGTTTGATTCGAATAAGAAAGATGAGAACAATAGTCTGCAAATTCAAAACAGGTTATTAAGCCTTACCATAAAAAGTTTGATCCGAATAAGAAAGATGAGGACAATAGTTTGCAAATTCAAAACACAAGTTATTAAGCCTTACCATAAAAAGGCTTGACCTGAATGAGAAAGATGAGGACAATAGTTTGCAAATTCAAAACACAAGTTATTAAGCCTTACCATAAAAAGTTTGACCTGAATGAGAAAGATGAGGACAATAGTCTGCAAATTCAAAACACAAGTTATTCAGCCACCACACAAAAACTTTTGATCCGAAGATGACAATAAGAAAGATGAGGACAATAGTCTTCGAATTCAATATACAAATCAACAAGCCTCTTTTCAAAGAATCAGAAAAAAGAAACTGTTTAACAATCGTCTATCCATGGCCAGCAGGATAGAACTCATAACCTAGATTCGAGATTCTTTCAATATCTTTTATCTTTTTTCTTGATTATTTTTTGTGGTTTTGTGCTGAAATAAACAATTGTCTTCATTTTTCACCGAATGTTATGACCATCTCTGTTGGTAATGAAACAGATATGACGAATTGTCCTGCCTCACGTAAAACGAAAGTAGAACTTAAGCAAACACAACCAATGTATTCTTTGTTTCAAATGGCTGCATATTACGATGCTCGTTCAAACAATAATGCTACTAATTTTTTAAAATTATTTTTACCAGGATCTTTCAAAAAAGTAATGCAACTTATTTTAAAAATTGTTTTTACGATGATCTTTCAAAATAATAATACCACTAATTTAAAAAAAAAATGTTTTTACGTGTACCTCTCAAAAAAGTAATGCTACCAATTTAAAAAAAAATATCTTTACGAGGAACTTCAAAAAAAGTAATGCCACATCTATATACATATAAAAATCAATTGCCGTGTTACATCCGATTTCGAATTTCCGGTTTACGAGCACTGCGCGTGGCTAGATCTAGCCAAATAAAACAAGAAATTGAACTATAAACGCTCATATTTTTAAATGGTCACCCATTCAAACTGGGCGTTGCTTAACTTCGGTGATCTGACAGGAACCGGTGTCTCAACATTACCAACATAGGAGAGTAGATTTTTGCAGTGAAGATACGAAGAAGCGTTTTTGAATTAAAAATAAATAAGCAACCAAGAAGAGTTTTTGAAACTTACGAAAAAGAATTAATTTTCAAACACGAAGCATTTTTGAAATCTTTTTCCTTTAACAAGTTTTGTTCAAATAATAATAATATTTATAATTATAAAAAAAAAGCTTTAGAAATAAATTTTGTATTAAAATTATTAAACTTGAATTCAGTATAGCATAAAATTAGTAAAAAAAAAAGCATTATCATCATAGATAATATTCTTTCTTAATTATCTTAGTGGCAAGTCCTCGGCGCCAGGCAAAGCCGGGCAATATTTCTAGTATTCAAAAAATATATGAGGGTCTCTCTGAAAGGGAATGCCACATATCATTAAAAGTTATTTTTACGAGGATCCTGTTGTCAACCTAGTACGTATATATTTTGGGCCATACCAAAATATTTTTGAGTTCTGTGGACAACGCCCATGTATTTTGCTAGTCTATATTTTTGGTTCAAGAAATATTTCTATATTTTTTACTTTAAGTTACTGGAGTGATAAATGCTCGCAGCAATATCTGCTACGACTAAGCAGACTTCTGTCTAAAAAGTTATCCCAGTTGTCAGACGTGAGATTTTCGTGCCCCGAAGATTTTTCTCTACATAATTTCTCTTGCAAAATTTTGTCTCAACATGTGTTTTAACTACGAGGAGGTTTAGTTAAAAACAAGAAGAATGTGTAAAAAAAAAAATTCTAAAACTGTTGAAATCAAATGAATTTACACCAAAAATTACCTACGTATCGATCGACCTATATGTGTCAGATTTGATTTCATCTTTTTAGAATAGTAAACTTTTTTTTTTTACTGAATGGATATTTCCTTCCCAGAAATCATAGCATTAGATTTCTGTTAACACTTGAGCAAAAAAAAAAAATAGTTATTACAAAAACAACAATAATTGTTTTTCAAAATATAGACCACTAGTGTGTGTACAAACTTTCGGGGTAACCTAATATTAAAGCAAAGGTCCAGAATTGACGTAAGTCAGAAAGTGTTGATGTACGCAATTTGGACCAATTGCTCTTCTTTTATAAGCATGTTTTGCATTTCATAATTTCTAAAGAAAGGTCATTCTTGAAACAAAAATTGCCCTTCAACAACATTGACACAGCGATGATTATTATAATCAGGGCCAACTGAGAGTATTAAGGGCTCTCAAACCGAAAGGGCAATGGGCACCCTTTCCAAATTGTTTACAGTTAAGTGCTACATATATAGTCTGTGCAGCAGGTGATCTATGCCAATTGGCTAAAATAAGAAAACAAAAATCAATTCAAGATTATTCTTTTGGCGATTCCTAATTTTTCAAATTCTGATATTAATTTTGATTCTAGGAAAATGTTAATTATTGATTCTGATACAAAATACGATTCCAATTCCTTGCCACTTAATTTCCATCTCTATTTGTAGGGATCCCAATTTTAACCGATTATACTTTGTTTTCTCCAAATATTCATTTTGGCACGGTCACAGATCTGACCGTACTTATGTCTGGCCCGGCAGTCCACATAGCCATGAGAAGTACAAACAAGGGGGGGTAATCAGGCAGGCCCCTTTGCAGTACTGGTCCTCTGGAACAGGACCGATGGCTCAGTCTGCATCTGCTAACACCACCATTTAAAATTCCGGAATAATCGTTTTTCTTTAAGAAATGCTTTATGTTTTTTTTTTAGGATACGCAATAAAACGTATATCCTATTGTTTTTAATATAAAATAAAACAGACAATTTGAAATTAAACTTTACAACAACTATATTTTTCCAAAAAAATATACCCGGAAAAGGTTTTACTTATTTCTGAAAAAGGGCTACTTATTTCTGCAATTTGTTTCTCTTTAATTACTGTTTGTAATGAGGATTGTTATTTGTGATCACCTATGTAATATTTAATTCATGTATAGATAATTAGTTGTCGTATTACTAATAATGATAACAATAGTAATACATATCAAGACTAACCGTACTGCAAATTAAATTCAAAAACTAAAAAAAACAATAGATAAATAATATCAACTGGGTGGGGAGGAGGGCGTGCGGTCACTGAATGCCAGATATCAAGATATACTGAAATGTCAGAGGAGACATATTGTCACTTTGCAATTAGGAAACACCATCTAGCATTGGGAGAGTGGGAAGATTCTTCTAATACAAGTGTGCGAAATCGACACAGTGGGTTGAAAACCCAGGAAAATGTTGCACCATACAGTCCTTAACTGAAATAGTTCGGATACTGCTGGAAATGAGAGGGGACTTGCTGTCACTTTGACACCAGTAAAAAGCACTGGTTGGTTTATGTGAGAAGGCCTTGTGACTAGTGTGAGATTGCTCAATAAAAGTAATAAAACAAATAAAAGATTAAAAAAAAACAATCAAATAAGCAATAAAAAAAATAACCAAACAGTCTCTTCAGCATTGAATAACCCCAGAGTGTTAATATTATATTTACTTGGTGAGCACCCACCAAATTTTGGCACAAGGCCATTTTTACATGCCCTTACCCGGGTTTCTTACATTTGGTGTTACCCTTTACCTACATGAGCTGCTCTCCTGCGTTAACGAGCTCCATCTGCCCGAGGCAGCTAAAGTGAATGCAGTGGTTTTGACTGGGATTTGAACTTGCGTAATACGATTCCAGAGCCCAAGTTTTTACTAATGCTCCACCACCGCTGCCCAGAGTGTTAATATGATGGTAAAATAAACCACCCAATCAAGTAAGCAAACAAACAATCACTTCAGCATTAAATAACATAAAAGGGTTGATATACTGTTAAAATAAACCAATCAATCAATCAATCAATCAATGAATCAACCAAACACACTGTCTCTTTAACCTTAATTAAACCAAAAGAGTTTGTATGGTGGTAAAAGTAACCCTCCAATCAATCAACCAAACAATCATTTCAGCATTAAATAACACAAGAGAGTTGATATGATGGTAAAATAAACCACCCAATCAATCAACCAAACAATCTTTTCAGCATTAAATAACATAAGAGAGTTGATATGATGTTAAAATAAACTATCCAATAAATCAACTAAACAATCTTTTCAACATTAAATAATACAAGATAGTTGATCTGATGGTAAAATAAACTATCCAATCAATCAACCAAACAATCTTTTCAAGATTAAAAAACACAAGAATGTTCATTTGCTGCTAAAATAAACCATACAATCAATGAATCAATCAACCAAATTATATCTCCAGCATAAAACAACCCAATAGGGTTGATGTGCTGGTAAAATAAACCATTCTATCAACCAAGTATTAAATAACCCAATAGGGTTGATGTGCTGGTAAAATAAACCAGTCTATCAACCAAGTATCAAATAACCCAATAGGGTTGATGTGCTGGTAAAATAAACCAGTCTATCAACCAAGTTTTAAATAACCCAATAGGGTTGATGTGCTGGTAAAATAAACCAGTCTATCAACCAAGTATTAAATAACCCAATAGGGTTGATGTGCTGGTAAAATAAACCATTATATCAACCAAGTATTAAATAACCCAATAGGGTTGATGTGCTAGTAAAATATGTAAACCATCCTATGAATAAATTTAAAAAAAAAGAGACAATAATACTAATAATAAGAAAACTAATAGCAATAACTCTTCAGATATTGAAATCTTTCTAACTGGCTAATTTCATTCTAAAAATAAAATGCCAGAAAAGTGACTTTGTATCTAAAATTAAATCTTGTAGCAGGTGCGCCTCTGTGTTTCGAGAGAAAATTTAATCGGTCTCTTCGAGATTGGGCGTGCTTCGAAGACAAAAAAATCGAACGAGGAGCCATGAGATATGTCTGTCTAAGTGTGTCACATGACGAGCACATCACTGGATTAACAAAATTTTCAAACGCTTAACATTATTTCCAACTTTAATACATTATAACTAGGGCTGTGAATAGAATATTCTTTTTAAGTAAGCATATTCATTTTAAAACAAAATATTCTTTTAACAAAAAGCATGTTCTTTTAAAAAAAGAATATTCTTTTAACAAAAAGCATGTTCTTTTAAAAAAAGAATATTCTTTTAACAAAAAGCATATTCTTTTAAAAAAGCCTATTCTTTTTTAAAAAAAACATATTCTTTTTAAAAAGCATACGCTATTCAAGCTCGGCTGTGAGATCGTGTTACGCGAGTTCAAATCCCAGTCAAAACCATTATTTTCACTTTAGCAGTCTCAGGCAAATGGGACTCGTTAGCTCGGGAGAGCAGTTCATCTAGGTGAAGGGTAACACCAAATATATAAAGCCCGGGTAAGAGCACGTAAAAATGGACTTGTGCTAAACTTGGGGGTGCTTACCAAATAAATATCATACTTCTAGTACAAATTAAAAATTGTTATATTCATGGTTTGCTCAATAAGTCATAAGAAAATGTCAGGAGAAACATTATGATTTAATCAAACTGATACTTCATGGTGAAATGTATATACTTATAATCTACAAAATATCTTATTGACAACTTCCTCTTATTCTCGGTTTGACCTCAGTGATGTTCATTTTGCGATCAGTCTGATCAGGTTTGCCTCACTGTGGAAACAAAGAACAACGTTATGTCATGAAATTTTGTGTTAAAATTAACAGAATCAAACAAAAGTTAATGCAATGTTAAAAGAGGTCTATAGAAATAAACAAATGAGTAAAACAACTTTCAATCGGTAGTTTAACAGATTTTCTAATGGAAATGACCAGAATGTGAGGCACTGAACAATGTAAATAAGGGGGAAAACAATTAGGAAGTGCAAAAATTAGTGATGCAGGACCGTCGGATAACTATGATGATGATATCTGAAGCTGTCAGTATTAATAAACATGATTTGGGGCATCGAACAGTGCATACAAGAGGATAAACATTGAGAAAGAGCAAAAATAAGTGATGCGGGACCGTCGGATAACTGTGATGATGATATCTGAATTTATCAGTAATAATGAATAGGATGTGCGTCACCGAACAGTGCACACAAGGGAGAAAATATTGAAGGCGTGCGAAAATTAGTTATGCAAGTTATGCGGATAAATGTGAGGATGATATCCGAAGCTGTTGGTATTAGTATTGGTACAGTTCAGACAGTTCCCACCAAAGATATGATCAATGTCACTTCTGACATTTCATGACTTACTTATTGAACATACGAAGATGGCTGAGAGGGGAATGAACGTGGTACAACACCAACCCTACTTCTCTGACCAAGACCCAAGTGACTTCTTTCTGTAAGACAACCTCAGAGAAATTAGATTTGTTGTCAACAGAGAAGCTGCAAGATGCATTATCAAATTATCTGAAGGGAGTACCGAAGAACTTTGAGGAAAAAAACAGCTTGTATAT
>JAUZSX010322308.1:0-11572 GCA_034780655.1 Idiosepius hallami | reverse complement strand
GCTTTAGAAATGAATTTAGTAGAGAAAAGCTTTAGAAATGAATTTAGTAGAGAAAAGCTTTAGAAATGAATTTAGTAAAGAAAAGATTTAGAAATGAATTTAGTAGAGAAAAGCATTAGAAATGAATTTAGCAGAGAAAAGATTTAGAAATGAATTTAGTAGAGAAAAGAATTGGAAATGAATTTAGTAGAGAAAAGCATTAGAAATGAATTTAGCAGAGAAAAGATTTAGAAATGAAATTAGTATAAATAAAAAAGCATTAACTGCTTTCCTATATAATAGGCTTCTTTAATTGCTTTTATGGAAAGTTCCTGGGGAGCCTGACCAAGGTATACTATACTTCTAGTATTTATATAAAATTATCTGAATCTATGCATGTGTGTATTTGTTTATTTAATTTAATATATCCACATATGTTTTCTAAAACTATACTAATTACCTATTGTACTTGGATAAGCATCTTTTTCTATTTTTTTATCATCAAATTGGTTTTGTAATGGAGTTTGTGGCCATAAAAAAAACCTTTATCTGATTTGAATAAATTTCCACATTTGTTTATAGACACAATTGTTACTCTCCATCCTAATCTCTTGAAATGTGGCTATTAAGACCATAATGTTTACAAATAATGGCTTACCATATCTGAACCCATTATTTCCCTTTCAGTTTTTTTCTCTTTTTAAATGTCAATGAAAAAAAAACATCCTGGTCATTATAAACTGATTCCTAGACCTTAAACTGTAATTCTCATGGCCTTTTTTTAACTAGCTTACCACTAAGCTATTATCAAACCTTTAGTGTTATTTGCTTGTCTGTATTAAAAACTCCAATACAATTCCTGTTGTGACCATTCAGCAAGGTTTGAGGATTGATAAAAGCTTGAACTCTGAAATTGTATTACATAAGTTCAAATCCCAGTCCAAACCATTATATTCATATACAACTATATGTTGTTTGTTAATTCTGGAGAGCAACTTGTCTAGGTGTAAGGATAACACCGATTCCAAAAACCTGAGTAGATAAGACCTGTCAACTCACAGAAAGTAACTCATCTAGGTGAAGGAAAACTCTGATTACACAAAGTTCAGGGATGTAATAAGTAGGTAAAACTGGTCTTGTTCCTAGCTTGAATGCATGGTTAAATATGTTTATCATGTTGTGACCGTAGCAGTAGCAACCCATCTAGGATATCTACAATGATACTCTTTTGTAAGTTAATGTTACATGAAGGTAAATCATAAACTTTATTGTTTTGTATCATTTGAACTTATAAAATCTTGTTCAGTGGAATTCCCTCTCTGTTGCTATCTAATTCTTTTTTTTTTTTCCTATGAATACTTTTTTTTATACAATACTGATCACTATATTTAATTTTATCAACCCTATTTTTTCCTAGATTCTTCGAGATTTAAATTTAGAGTAGCAGCTGGGCTTGCAAATAGATTCACACATTGTGAACATTTATGTATGTCTCTTGAATTAAATTTTTTTTTATCAGTCATTCCAAACAGCCTTAACAACTTTACAATGTTTGGTTTGAATTGAAAAAAAATGTTAAAATAATAGAATGTAATTATACAGGGTGGGGCACAAATAACAGGTTTTAGAAATATATCAAATAAGTATGTTTTTTTTTGTTTATGCAAAGATATGCCATTTTATGATTCAATAACAAATGTTTATTTGATTCAGATAAAAGTTCAAAATTAAGGCAATTAAACATAAGGTTTTTGCATACCAGAGGTATGTGAAAAGTAATGAGTTAATGAAAATGTATATAACATGAAAGTAATCATACTCTACTTTTTATAAAATGGCAAATTTATTTTTCAATAAATTGACAAATAAATTTTCTTTTTCAATAAAACCTTATATATCAATATGCAATTGGGATTTGAACTTGTGTAAAAGATTCTAAAATCCTAATTTTTACCACTATTCCACCTGCGCTGCCTGACAATATAATAAAAAATCATGTTCTACAAAAGTACTTTGTAGAACATGATTTTTTATTATATTGTCGGGCAGTTTCTTCTGTAGGCTCTGATTTTGAATTAAATTAAACTTGGAATGGCCTGTAACCACAAATACTTCCACAATGGTGACTTGATTTGCTTCCTTAGTGGCGCCACCTACAATATTTTGAACCTGATATCTTACAAGAAGCTGCGAGTAATTGGACTTTTACTATCGTCTTTTTACTCTATAGAGACCAAAACTTTATCTTGCAGCTTAAAGAGCCAAACTCTGTTGATATTTCCAATTCCCAACCAAGAACGGTGCTGCTACATTGAATTACTGAATGATAGATTCTCATAGCTAACATCTCTTGAGTGATCGTTTTGCCCCAAGAGAAACCAGCATCACTTACAACTATGATTTTATTATGTTGATCAATGGCCTTCCAGCAACAGTGGCCATATTGTTGGCAATTATCTCCAAGCTTACCAAGTGAATCAATCTAATAAAGAAAAATCTAAGTTTCCACTTGTAAATGAATCTATACTAGTTGAATCTCTATGTATATATATATATCCTCTTCTTTGATGTTCACCTGGCTTCCAACCCCACGTTGTTTGTATCAGTCATGGCCAACTCGTATTCTTTGTGGGGTGGGAAGTCAATTTGGGACCGTGGATAGGCCATCAAACTTGTGAATCGCAGTATGTTGGTTCGAATCTTAGTCGTTCAACCTACGTTTACACTTGGACTAATACCCTTGGGAAGGGCATGAATCTTCCCCATTCCCTCCAGCTATAGATTAAATAGTGCATATTTGTACTTCTAGAAAAAATATGAAGTTTTTTTTTTCTAATAAAATAAGTTATAAAGTTCTAGATAGGTCATTGGAATCCAGTAATTTTGTTATGTTTTAATATTATTTTTCTTATATTCATTACTTTATATTATTGTGTACTGATGCTTTCATTAAATGAAAGTAACAAACACTTAAAAAATCTAAATAATAGTATAAATCCCCTTAAAGATATCAAACAAATTGAAAAATATTTTGTACACAAGAATGCAAATTAGAGGAACAAATTGAATAAGTGTTCAAGCTTTACTCTAGTTTTTTTTATATATGTTCAGAGCTCTACAAATTTACTTTACCTTTACCTAATATTATCATTTACTAGCCAAATAGAAAATTCACTAACCAAACCCATAAAATGTTATTTCACTCTAATGTTATAAATAAACCAATAGTTCTAAACTTAGTTACTGTTTAAGAAAGTACAATCATTTCATTTTGAGATACTTTTTCTTCTGCATAAAATTTTGTTGAATTTCTTTAGACTTGTTTTAAACAGCTTTGTTAGAAAAACCTTTGATTGTTTAAATAATTCGACTTTATTCATTTAAATAAAAATATAAATAATGGTTGAAAAGGTATTTTTCACTCAGTATTTGGAAGATTGACAGTGTAACAGTTGCTAAAAAATAAGTGTTTTATTATATTTAGTTGCCACTTGTAAAAATAAAACCAATGTGTTTTACTCGTAAGGTAGAGCTCTGATGTTTGTCTGAAACTGTTCAATTAAAATAATTGCTAGAACTGAAGAATCAAGATAACATTCGAATCAGCTCATTTTTGTGGGAGTGATAATTACTCATTCTTTTCAAGTCTGGTTCTTACAAGAAAAAGCAAGAGGAAAGTGTTAATGTGTGTAGTCACATGATTAAGTCAAAAAGGGGAAATAATTGCACGGTGACCTCAAGACCAATAAGATTAATGGGGTCCTTCAGGTCAAAACATGGAACAGATTGTAAAATCAAAGTGTAAACATGATTATAATTTTAGAGACAAGCTTTAACCAGCCAATCGTATCCACTTGTGGTAGTGAAGGCAAAAATTGTGGTTTTAAATTCACTGAAGCCAATTACAAGTGGAAAGTATCATTAAGGCTCTAGCTTTTTGATCTTAATTCCCGGCTTTCTGCACACCCCTGCAATTATGGAGGCTTGCAAATAAGCTCGATGTTAACCCTGAAAAGAAAAAAAAATTATCTTTATTTACTCCTGGGGGTCTAATTTTTGGCAGTATATCAAACTTTCTGTTGCAAAATACTTTTGAAATTTGGGTTTAAATTTTTTGTTGCTGCCCTGTGAAAAGGTCACTGAAAGAAAGACCCAGGGAATGGGTGATAAGTAAATGTAAGTGTATTACCAGAAGGAACACATTATATACAAAAAGGTGTGGTAGGTTTTGACCTTACTATAAGCAGCCAGGCATAACAGTTATAGTCCCGTATGGCACAAAATGTTCTCTCCACTGAGCATGCTAAGCCTGTTAAAAATATATAGGTTGGAAGAGTCCATATTGAATTGCCATAGGATAGGTTTCCATAACACAAATATATAATTTCCAAAGACCAATTCCACAATTTCTGCATTTGTTTTTGTCATCAGAGAATATTTGTATTCTTCTGAGAGTGATATTTTGTTTCTAAGTACCGTTTATTGTAGGTTCAGTGTGTTAGGAGTACAAGTTACACTTTGTGGTTAGAGGAGCCGCAAGGCACATTCTGCAGAACGAGTTGCAGTATTGCTTAGCACAGCTAGTGATCATTAGTGTCTGTAATGCTGACATTATAAACTCTGTGTTATTTTGTTTGAAGTATTTATTACTATTATTATTCTGTGCTTCTTTCTGTTGTGGCCTGGAGTTTGAAGAAAGAAGGGACACAACAACTGGCTGAGAAAGAGAAGAGTATTTATATCAAAGTTGAGGGTTAGTTGTACAAGAAGGGTTGGTAGGTTCATCAGGAGTTGTAAAGGGGGTAGCTCTGACCATTACAGGATGGCTAGCAGGTTATATGCTTGATGAGTGAGTCGATCTCAGCAGCGGGCATCAGGGTGTGTGTCCCCATAACACTTTCAATCTGTGATTCTTCTTCATAACAAACTTAGTATCGGAGTAAAAATCCATTCTGCTTTTACAAAAGGGGAGAAGAAAAAAAATATTCGTTAAAAAAAAAAAAATGAAAAAATATTTGTAAAAAAAAAAGAAAAAAAAATATTCATAAAAAAAAGAAAGAAAAAAAAAGAAAAAAAAAGGGTTTTTGATAAGAAATGAAATAAATCATTTGCCATGGTCGTCTCCTTTTCATCACTGTCCACAAATCTATCTTCTTGTTCAGAATTGGAAAGGTCAACCAATTCTATTCTTCTCTGGGAAATAAACATTCTATCATTTCAACATTGTTTGCTGTTTCAAGTAGAAAACAATAATTGCTGTCTTTTCTCTTTTTATCTTTCATTCCTTTTTTTTCTTTTTCTTTAAAGAAAGAAAAGGTTTCAATATTATTTCAGTTTTCCTCTTACTCCCTATTTGTTTATCAATTGCTCAGTCTAATATATATATATATATATCATATTTACCTCATTCAGTTTTGTTCTTAAGTGCTTGCTCACTTCTCTCTCACTCATTGTCTCTTACTTTTGTACCCCCTTAATTGTCACTCTCCTTTCACATGCACTCTTACAATCTCGTGCTCTCTCTCTCTCATTTTCAGTCTCTCTTTTTTTCTTCCACTTATTTGAGTCTTTCTCTTTCCAATGAAGGCACATTGTTGTTGTCACTCTTTTTCACATTCACTAAAAGAATTGGTAAATATGTACTCAATGAAAAAAAGATCTGACCTTTTTAGGTTTTGTGAATTCAACAAAAAGAACAAAAGCAGCAGGGTGGCACCATTGGCACTGGTGCCTGGGTTAGGCAGGTAGCACCCTGAAACTATCTTTAAACCCTGAGACCAAATCTTATATTTCTATTTCTGGACCTTGTTCCTTTCTTCCCCACCCTTCCTACAGATTTAAGTTGCACTTACCAAATACATCAAATCTCCAGTTAATTATTGTTCTTAACCATAATACTCATAGTGTTACCATATGGTCACACCATTTGTAAATTCTAAAAAAATAATTTAATTTATTTATTAAACCTAACAAGTGTATGAGGATGGTGCAATATATTCACATGTTTTAACTCAAGAACTATTAAGTGAAACTCGCTCATACCTTCACAATTTGATCATGGTAACTAACAACTCTTTAAAAAAAATGATCTCTAAATTAATACATAAGAATCAAGGTTAAACGTAGCAGGGGTTTAAAGATAGTATAAGCATTTAGTGATATTTGTTCATATTTCACAAATTGCTTTTTGTACCTAACAACTCTTAAAAAATTCTCTCTCACTAAATTTATGAAAAGGGTCATTGGGGGGGATTTTTTTTCTCTCTAATTACTGTTTGTGATGATAATTGATATTTGTGACCAAGTATGCATGAATGTATTAATATATGAATAATTTCAACCTATGATACAAATATTTTTCAATACTTGTTGATTGGGTATATCACATCAAATAATCCCTCTCCCTCTCTCTCTCCCTCCCTCCCTCCCACATATCTAAAGTATTTTGTTTTCCCACTTATTTTCCACATGCCAAGTAAATTAACTTGTGAGTAAATTCATGTCAATAGTTTTAACCTTTTCCCATGATTGTACCTATAAATAAATTTACTGGAAATAGGAAAAGGGTGAAGAATCCCTTCTGTTTTGCATGTCAAATGTTTCTCTTTGTTTGTTTCACTCAGTAGCTGTAATTTAAAAGCTTTGTTGACAAATGAACCAACCAAAATGACTAGAACGATGTGAACAATAAACATTTTATGATGACTTAAGTGTCAGAATGACATGACCAATGAAAATAACCAATAAAAAAACAACAAATCTCAATAAATAAATGAATGCAATATTTGAAATTATTCCTTCTACATATTGTAAAATCAAAAGACTTATTTCCCTAAACAGGGCTTTACATTGCAAGATTTGCAAGTAATTTTTTTTTCCAAATGGTGACTAAAAATAATAAAATGTTTATCTTTTTGACAACTTGATTTTTTACCAATAATCTTACAAATACTGAGTGAAAAATGTCTTTTAAACTATTTTTTTATTTAAGCAAAGTCAAATTATTTAATCAATAAAAGATTAACAATAAAACAATTAGATAATAGCATACATTGAAATTTTGAAGTATTTGATGCTAAGTTGTTACTTAGTAAAATCAATGTAATTTTATTAGAGTAAAATAAAGGAGAATCTCTTGAATAGGTTCTTCTCGATGGTATGATATGGAGCAAACATTCTTATTGTTCCTAGAGACCCAAGAAAGGTGAAGCCCACATGGGATAGCGCAGCAATCGCAAGCACTTGGTAATCATAATTCATTAGTTTGAATCTTAGTTGTATCGTTGATTCTTCATTTTTTTCAGTTTTACATGTAAAAGAAAAAATCCATAGTTTTAATGACTTTTCAGAATTAGTAATAAAGTCAATAATTGTAACTTGTTGTTATATTCACTTCTGGATCTTTACTTTTGTGAAAGGTTTTGATCTTCTTAGACCCAATAGATGAGGCTTAGATAATACCGAAACAACCTCCTAAGAAAAAAGATATTTTGTGATAAAAGATGTGTAAATACTGTATGATGCATTTCTTTGTTTTTTAAGTTTGACTTCATCTTCAGATTGGAATTTTTGGTGCTAACTTTCTGTCTCATGTCCTCTTTTATCTAAAATGTTTGTTCTAATTAATTATTGACTTAAAAGATTAAGGTTGATATGCTACTAAATAATAGCAACCAATATGCCCATTCTATTTCAAATTTAATTTTTTTTTTTGCTTTTTTTTACTAAAAGATCTCAGTTAAAAATAATTGTTTTTGTTAAGTGTTTTTGTTATCTTTTTTTTGTGTTTTTTTTTAGTTTCCTTATAAAGACTTGAAAAGAAAAAATTTAATTTCCTGCCACTGTGGCAATTTTCTGTTTATTTTCAAAAGATTTTTGGTAGCTTTTGATTCCTTTGTGGAAAAAGAGTTTTTTTTTAAGAAATAAAAATATATATAAAAAAGAAAATCATTCTCAAACAAAAACATTGAAAAGCAGCTCCCCCTTCCCTCTCAGCTAAATCTTACCTGACCGTCCCCAGAACATTTTCTTCAGTCTATCTCAGTTTTCCCCATTCATGAAAGTTTTTAAAAAAGATTTTTTTTGAATGGGTGCTTCTTGTCTTAACAGAAACTCATATGCATTTCATCTCTGGACATACTTAATTTTGCTGTTTCTTTTAACAAGGCATATTATCTGAACCAGCGCTCTCTCTCAACTTGGATCTTGCTGCATAGCCCCCCCCCAAGAAACCATTTTTACCCCCTTTCTTATTTATGCTTCATGCCAATTGTAAAGTTTCCCAACCAATCAAACAGTCATCGGGTGAATAGGCAGGTTAATACTTTAGATGAATTACTAATTTTTCTAATTTTACATGAAGATTTCTTATGTGAGTATAGTGTGTATAATTCTCCTTAAAAAGAATTAATGATATGATTTAGAGCATTGGTTCTAAACCTTTTTTTATCCATGGACCTTTTTTTTTGTGGACCTTTCCCCTTATAACTATTGGTCTTAAAACAATATTTTATTCATCCATATCTATAATATCTGGTTGTCAATTCAAAGGCTGTTTTGTTTGTAAATATCCTTGTATAATTTACTGGTAAATTTTACAAAAAGAACATTAGATTCATATTGAACATTTTTCTTCACTGATTTAAAATGGAGAACTAAAAAAGATTTTATGATTATAAAAGAAAGAAAAGAAAATTGACAAAAAAGGTATTTCAATTTGAAAATTGTAAGTAAGATGACCCAAACTTTTATCAAAAGTCAATAACTTTTTGAAGAACGATCTAGAATTTGAAATCAATTTTCTTTGAAATTTTTTTTTCTGTAGATTTTATCAACTTTTTTTTATTCCAAGAATTTTTTTTTTTTTTTTTGCTAATGTCTTAAAAAAAAAACAGAAGTTTTCCGCAATCTTTTGAATCTTGATCGAAAGAATTTGACAATTAAATTATCTGGATATTTTCTTTAAAAAATTTTTTATTTCTATCAAAACTATTGATCGTAAGTGAGGCATACAGATCTAATTTTATGCAAATATTGATGAATCACTTTGACTAGATTTTTTTTTTTTTAGATAACTTTTATTTTGATTATACAGACTTTCATTCTCACCATTTTTACACTACACGACATTTCATTGTTTAAATTTCCAAGGTGAGGCTGGGCAATTCAGATTTTAGTGTTTTTTCTTATTATTAATCCTCTATGCTAAATAGATAATCCAAGTAATACTAAGCCTTGCATATGTTTAAGATGCATTCAGTGTGACTAAATAGTTATCTTAGGATTTCTAACAGTAGTTTACTACTTTAACTGACTCAAAAGAAATTGGTGTAGTCTAAAACATACCAACCACCCATAGTTTATTACTGATACTTTTCATACCATCCTAAAATGCAAATGGAAGAATTTGTTCTTAAAATTTTACAAAATAAAAGAAATTATGATGGTCTTGGTAACTTATGATACATCCAAGTTGTGTTGTATTTTACAAGTGAAGAATAGCTAGGCAATGAATGAGAATTGGTGTTTACAAATAAAATTGTAGAGGAATTCAATACCAGGATGAAATTTAATCCTTACAGAATTTATGTATTTTGTTTAGTTTTTGAGTTTTGGTATTTAATAAAAAGAGAAAATGAACAATTTCCTGATGATAAACTTTCTTGTGTCTCCATCAAAGTATGAAAAAGCTTTTTGTAATATTTAAATCATTCTCTTCTAGTTATGTAACCAAGGCATTTGGATCACAAATGAAATATTGATAATTAGCAAAATATACTTTTTTAATCATGTTTGATACTTGGGGAAGAGTTTCAATCTTATTTTAATAATTTATTTTTGTAAGTTTTGTTTTTTTGTTTTTGTTTTTGGAATAAAATTTTAGGTTTTCTTTGATTTTTCTATTTTCTTTGTTTAAGTGGAGGGTGTTCTTATTTTTAATAATGTACTTTTCTAAAAGCTTGCTGGAAAAAAAATTTTATTGGTAGAAAAAGCACTACAAAATACTTTCTGATGTTTATTACAAATTAGAATGCTTTCTTATGTTTATCATTTGTATATATGTGAAAGAAATTAAAAATTAGCACTTAAAATTCTTTGGATTTCTGTATTTGACATTGAAAACATCTTAGAAAATATAATAGTTTGAAATCCCCTAAATCATAAAACTCCTATGTTTATGACATTGAAAATGTCTTAGAAAACACAATAATACAGAATAATCTAAAACTCTTGGTTAGAAAGAGAGCCCTCTGCCCCGGAGAAATTATTACACAATGATAATTGTCTTATCAGTCATTATTGACCTCCTTTGTCATTTTAGGTCATCCATATCAGCATTCTAATAACAATTGTCCAATCTGTCTTTCACAGCAAGTCACTTATATCATTATACTTCACTGCAGGAGAAAATGCTTTATGGCCGGTGGACTGAATAGACAGACAGATGAATGGATGGCTGTGTTCTACACTGATTTTCTAATTATACTGGTGTTTATCAACTGTTTTCTCATCGTTTTTGTTTTTGAAGATCCTGGTTTGAATCGGGTTTTTAATTTCTATCAAGATGTTTAAGACTTTACTTCTTAGATTATTCTTTTTGATTAGTTTTTTATTACAAAAAAAGTGTTGGTTTGAATAAGCCTTAAATGACATTTACTTAAAGAGTCCAGATTCAATCCTGACTGTCAGTAGAAATAGCTTAGAATACTTAATGTATATATATACACAAATCAGTTTTAAAAAATTGATGAGAAAAAAAAGGGTAGAAAAAACAATAATTAAACAACTAAAAAAAAAAAATGAATGACAAACACCCTGGGGGTGTGGTTTATGAGGTCTGAAAAAGTTTCAGAAAGCTTGGAGAATGCATAAGAACTTTAGATCCCAAAACAAAGGACTTTGTTTGGAAACAAGAAAAAAAAATAGAAAAGAAAATCCTGAAAAAAAGTATTTAAACTCTGTTCAAACCAGACTTAAATCTGCCTAAATACACCAAAATTAAATGCTGTGAATAGTTTATCCCCATAGATGGAATAAAAGGTTTGTAATTCCAACATGGCTACGAAGTTCAGATAGCTTCCACAGAAAAAAAAGACATTACCTCAAATGCTATGATTCTAATAATTGATGTGAGTACAAGTCAAAATAATTTGAATAATGATAATCATGAAAACGTATTTTGTAAATTAAAACTTCAGTTTTATAAAGCATTGATGGACCAGTTGCAAAAATTTTAATATAAAATCCCTTGGAGTACAGTTGTTTTGCTTTGATTCTGGATTAATAATAAAAAATGATATAAAAAAATATAATTGAAATAATTATTGTACACTTTCTGAAACAAGTTCAGATGGTTTTCAAAACATTTTTATATAAACCTATTTAGTAAATATTTCTTAAATTTCATATCTATCTATTTAGTAATTGTTTCTTACATTTAACACACACACATATATATATATATATATATATATATATATATATATATTTATTTATTTATTAAAACATTTCAAAGTATCAATATATTTTAACCTCTCAAAAATAATATGGAATTTACAAAAATTGGTCTATAACTTTTTAAGCCAAAAAGATA
>JAUZSX010322297.1:0-11573 GCA_034780655.1 Idiosepius hallami | reverse complement strand
ATAAAGCCCGGGTAAGAGCACGTAAAATGGCCTTGTGCCAAACTTGGGGGTGCTCACCAAGTAAATATCATAATCAAAACTGCAATTGATTATTTATATCGTATCGAACAGTGATGAGCGTTGTGTAACAAATGATTTCCTCGAAAGGATTAGCATAGGCAACACATGCAGGTTTGTTGCTTGCCTGGTACAGTACCTGGTATTTTTAAATGGTCACCCATCTATACACTGACCATATCTTATCGCACAATGATGTGCGTGGTGTAACAAATGGTTTCCTCGAAAGGAGTAGCAAGGACAACACGTGCAGGTTTGTTGCTTGCCCTGGTATAGTACCTGACATTCTTAAATGGTTACCTATTCCACCAGTGACCAGGCTCCATGTTGCTTAACTTCAGTGATCTGACAGAAACCGGTCTGTCCAATGTGACTTGACCATATACTGCAATTATTACTTCTGTTTATTATCATTATTACTTTAATAAAACCTAATTCATTAATGTCATAGAACAGCCTAAAACATTGATTTGAATAAATTAATTAAAAAAACTTTATGAAGTATTCTAAAAATCTATTGATTAGTTGAACACATTTTTTTTCTTATTTATATTTCTGACAAATGCCAAATAAGAACATTTGTCAATAATTCTGTTTCTATTATTTAATGCAAACTTGTAGTTTAAGCTGAAATGATTGAATGGATCAGTTTTATCTTCAAACGAAAAAAAGGTTTTATGAATGATTTGAAGGAAGTCAATCAAACTTAGAAATAAATAATGATCGAGAAACAAAAAAATCACATCATTAATAACGGATTTACAAGAATGTTTTTCTCTTAATCCATAGCTGGAGGGAATATGGAGATCCATACCTTTCCCAGGGTATGAGATTTGAACACATATTATAATTCTGAAGTCTGACTGTTCGTCTATATTAAATTTGTTACTATAAAAAAATCACATCATTAATAACGGATTTACAAGAATGTTGTTTTTCTCTTAATCCATAGCTGGAGGGAATATGAAGATCCATACCTTTCCCAGGGTATGATATATGAATAAATATTATGATTCTGAAGTCTGTTTGTCTATATTAAATTTGTTACTATATAAATTATTCTAAAGCTTTAAAAAAATAGATAGCAAGGTGGACCATTGGTAAAAGCTTGGACTACGGAATCATATTACGTGAGTTCATATCCCAGTCAAAACCATTCAATTTGCCTTTAGCAGCCTCAGGCAGTTTAGACTCAGTAGTTAGATGGTTAACCATTTAAGAATACAATAGTTCAAAGTTCAATTTCTTGTTTTATTCTGAAAATATAGTGTCTGCTCATAAACCGGATGAAGAACCCAATCAAGCACAACAATCTCATTCATATAAGTATATTATATTTACTAGACATATTTGAACTGAATTGAAATGTTTTAGATAATAGGTTAAGAGGTCAAATGGAAATTATTGGCTGTGAAGTTATGAGGGTTTATTTGAATATTAGTGTTTTTAAGACACGAGATATTGGCATGAAAAGCAATTTAGATTCTGGCTTTTTGTTAGGATTATCGTTGCATTATCATTGCTGAGGTTAATTGGTATCAATATCTCATCATTTACTGTTTTTAAATTCATAAACACGTGCTGGAAAAGTTCAAAGTATCCTTTTTTTATTTATGTAAAAAAAGAGAGAATTTATATGTATTAATACATTCTTATGGAAACCAACCAATCACAGAACAGACAGGACATATTTCACCTTATTTAATGAAGCCTGATAGAGCAAATTATTACTTCAGAAATTTCAGACTATATAGACCTGATTGTTGCAACAATCTATTACTATTGATACTATGATGGAGTTGGACCACTATTGTTGCTAATGCTGCTGCTTGTTGTTGTTGTTGTTGAGCAGGGAGTCCTCTTCAAGAGGACTCCTCTTCACCCATTATTCGGCCTCGGAGTTTTCCGGTATTTGTAGAGATTTCGCAATCTCAGGTTACCCCGAGACTCCCAGTCCTCACCCTAGGGGGTAACTCTACATGAGGACGTTAATGCTGCTGCTGCTACTGCTGGTATATTCCTTTAGATCTCTTATTCTAAATTAGTTTCCTTTTCAGTTTTCTAAAGTTCAATTTTATACTTGCCCTTCACCTAGATGAGTTACAAACAGTGAGTTGACGAGTTTCATCTATCTGTTTTTTTTTAATTAGAGTTATCGTTATGAATTAGTGTCCCGACTTAACAAGCTTCATTTGCCTGAGATAGCTGAAAGTGAATGTGATGGTTTTTGACTAGGATTTGAAATCATGCAATATGATTCCAAAGTCCAAGCTTTTTGCAATCCCCTAACCTCACTGCCATAACAAATCTCTCTTTCTGTTTCTCTTAAGGACTTATTATTATTTATGAATTTCATACTATTTGATAAAAGGAAGAACGTACAATAACACAGCTAATATTTCTTGTACGGCCATTTACCAGGCAACTTTTGAAAATAAGAACAAAAAAAAAAATCCAAGATGCTTTTATTTATCTCTAGGGGGAAGGATTTGGATTCAATCAATATTGGAGATGAGCCTGACACTCATCAAAAGAAGCCATTTAGAATAGCAAAGAGACGGAGTAGAGCTGGTGAGAATCTTATTCATCTTTAAAACTATTGTTTTTTTCTTATTTTTGACAGCCACGTCTCTCCAACTAGGTGGTATAAATAATATCATTTATACATATTAGACTAAGAAAACTGTCTGAAATAAAATATAAATAATGATGATGAAGGAAAGTTTAAAACTAGTTTTGTGTGAGACCTGTAGAGAACAGAAACCTTCAGAAAGTGTTGGGCATAATATAAAACAGCATTAACATTCTTTAGAGGAACAAATATAGATTTTCTGAAATAAAATATAATGATGATGATGAAGGAAAGTTTAAAACTAGTTTTGTGTGAGGCCTGTAGAGAACAGAAACCTTCAGAAAGTGTTGGGTATAATATAAAACAGCATTAACATTCTTTAGAGGAACAAATATAGATTTTCTTTTCTATAAAACTTATTCTTTACAAAGGATGTAAAGTTTGAATAAGAATTGCTTAATTTGAGATAAGTCTACAAAGAATGAAGAAACAAAGCCAGATAACTCTGACCAACTATTCCACCACAAAAAGTGCATCAAAAAGCAAGATTTTACCTATAAAAAATAAAATAGCTAAAACCTTATCATAAACTATTTTCTTTTCATATAGTGAAGTTGAAAAGAAAAAGAGTACACAAAAACTCAGCTTCCTGCAATAGCTTGTAGTTGAAACACAAAAATACACAAACACAGTTAAATACAATTTACCAGTATTTCCTCTAGTAACAACCACCAGAATGGCTTGTAACTGAAAAAAGGGTCCAATGACTGGAATCTTCCAAATTGTGACCTCATGCTAGTTGAATATCTTGAATAATGAGAGTTACTGCCGGCAGCACGATATTTCAACCAGCCAAAATCAAGGTCGCTGCCGTTTGCAACTATCCCGGCTGCCCCTTCTATTTTGCACTCAAAATATTTTCGCCACATTTACAGGGGTTAGACAAAATAATAGAAACACGTAGACATTTCTAAAATCTAATAGATCAGCCATTTTCATTCTTTTTTCTAATATAAAATATCTAAACTAAAAAAAGATAAATTGAACGAATTAATTCAGGATAACAATTAACAGAAATAAGAAAAAAATAAGATTTTTATCATTTATTTTCAATTGTTATAAGTGTTTTAAATTACATGCTTAATTAACAGGTGTTTCCATTATTTTGTCCAACACCTGTATATATATATATATATATATATATATATATATGTGTGTGTGTGTGGTGTGTGTATGGAGTATAGGCTGTGTATGAACTGTGTGTGTAGTGTATGTATGGGAGTATATCGAAGGTTGTGTGTGTGTGTGTGTGTGTGTGATAAAGCTGTTTTTCTTTAATTCTTCCTGGAATTTAAAGACCGACCGTTACAAAATAAAGAAAAGTTTTTTTGTTTTTTTTTTGCTTTATTTTTTTTATTTTTTGTTTTTTTTTTTGTTTTTGTTTTGGCTAATTTTTTTTTTTTTTTTTTTCTTGGAATTTTCAAAAATCTCGTTCATTAATTAATTCTTTCTTTCATTCATTTATTTTTTTTTAACTCATTTATTTTTTTTTAATTTAATTTTTTTTTTCTTTTTTTCTTTTTTTTTTTTCATTTTTTTGTTTCCAAATTAAAAAAATTTATCTAATCAATTTTTTTTTTACTTTTAATATCATATCCTAATATTTGCTTTTAATATCATTTTTTGGGTTAATAATGTGTTTCTTGTAAAATGCAGAAAAAAACAAGCGGAAACCCCTTACAAAATATGGGCCCTTAACTTAGTGGAAATGCCTTACATAATATCGGCCCTTAACTTAGTGGAAACCCCTTACTAAATATGGGCCCTCAACTTAGTGAAATCCCTTACAAAATATAGGCCCTTAACTTAGTAAAAAACCCTTACTAATATAGGCCCTCAACTTAAAGGCAATCCCTTACTAAATATAGGCCCTCAACTTAGTGAAAACCCCTTATTAGATATAGGCCCTTAACTTAGTGAAAAAGCCTTACTAATATAGGCCCTCAACTTAAAGGCAATCTCTTACTAAATATAGGCCCTTAACATAGCGGAAATCCCTTACTAAATATGGGCCCTCAACTTAGTGGAAATGCCTTACATAATATCGGACCTTAACTTAGTGGAAAACCCTTACTAAATATGGGTCCTCAACTTAGTGGAAATCCCTTACTAAATATTGGCCCTTAACTTAGTGGAAATCCCTTACTAGATATAGGCCCTTAACTTAGTGGAAATCCCTTACTAAATATTGGCCCTTAACTTAGTGGAAATCCCTTACTAGATATAGGCCCTCAACTTAGTGGAAATCCCTTACTAAATATTGGCCCTCTGGCCAGTGGAATTACTTTACAAACTATGGGGCCCTCTGACACAATCCTTCATTTTTTTTCATCGAGACATAATCACATTTTCATTCTGATTCCATTCTCATCCTTTAATACTAGTACACATACACCCTCTTCAATGTCACTCTTAGTTTAATACACTTAGTCACCCTGGCATGCCTAACAGCCTTCACTTATCCACCTGACCTCTGGTAAAGGTCAAGTGTGCCAAAAACTAACAATCTTGACGAGACCCACCAAGCACGCTTACCAAGGCTAACACCAAAGAGCACCAATTATGTATCATGTTTCTAAAATGTAAAAAATTATTTTATTATATTTACTTGGTGAGCACCAACCCAAGTTTGGCACAAGGCCATTTTTACGTGCTCTTACCCGGGCTTTTTACATTTGGTGTTACCCTTCAACTAAATGAGCTGCTCTCCCAAGTTAACAAGCCCCATCTGTCCGAGGCAGCTAAATGTGAATGTAATGGTTTTGACTGTTTATGCGATTATACAGGGTGATCAAAAAGTCTGCAATTATACAGGGTGATCAAAAAGTTCCTGTGCACCTAGAAATATTTTTAGTAACATCATTTTGTACACACGTGCTTTTTTTAAATTTTTTAAAATATATTTATTAAAACTCAGGTGCACAAAGACTTTTTATCACCCTGTATTATGAGGAAACAGAAAGAAATAATAATGGTGGATTTAGCAACTTTGATTGTTATGTAACCAAATAAATTCAAAGGAAGTAATCCATCAAGAGCTTTAGAGAGAAATGTAAACGCACCAACCGGGTGCGACTTTGGTTTGCAAAAATATTTGCAAAAAAGATGATAGCTGATATATCAGAGCGGTATCGTGTTACTGCAATCAAGTCATGCATGTGAGCCTGCACATGGACAGGCAGACAGACAGACACGCGTACATTCTACTTGCTACAACAAACTTTCATTTCGCGTGGCTATGGAATCGCTTACGTGTACTAAAATTCTGATTGAATTAGTGATTTTTTTTCTTTTTTAATGTTTCATTCTTTAGAAAAAAAATGAAAACAAAAGAAAGAAAAATAAATAAGTATGAAATTTAAATTCCCAGGTCACCAAAAAGCCCGAATTTTAAAGCACACGCAAGCTATGTAAAACACCCGATTCCGATAACTCTTAAGTGGCAGATCTGTTCTCATAACACGTGTCACTAAGATGCCGTCAGCTATCTGGCGTTTGCATTTTATTGCTAAGCAAGTGTTTATTCATCCATTTTTTTGCTGCCTTTCTCCCGTTCGTTGTCACTTTGCTGACGGATCAAGATTGCTTTGCTTAGCTTTTCACTTGGTACGTCATTATTAGGCACCCCTTCTTTATTTGTCAAAACATAAATCAGATCTACTTAATTGTAAAACAATGTTTGAGGGGTTAGAGTGCAGCTGTTTCAATGTAGTTGCAGAAACAATTGTTTTGTGTTACGACATATCAACCTTTTTATGTAATTTAATGCCAAGAACAATCATTCTTTTAATAAATGTTCTTTTGATCACTCGCATTATTTTAATAACAAAATATGCACTATATAAACCATAGCTGGTGAGACCTCATACATTTCCCAAGGGTATTATTCTGATAATTCCTCTATGAATGCAAATGGAACGACTGGGGTTCGAATTAGCGTGTTCCGACTGCGTATCCAGCATCTTGAAGAAATCTTTCATATACTAAGTATTTTATTAAACATTTTAGCATTCTTACATTTAAAAAAAAAACACATCATATTTTTTTACTTTTGATGTCTGTATTCCCACTTTTGGCCCAGATTGTATATATATATATTTTTTAAAGTGTATACATTTAAATAAAACTGTTATGCCCTAAGTAAATAGGATAAATAACGTGACAACGAATACGCTGTGTGGAATGCGTAGAAAGAAAGGTTTATTAATACTCGTAATACTATAATAAAAATATGAGGCTACTTTGCCTGGCAAGATTATTAATAAGTGAAAATAAAGAAGTAACTTAACGTGAAGTGTTTTAAATGAAGTACTTGAGGATATGAAAAGAAGTTCGTGTGTTAAGGCAAGACCATGTAGGGCCGTTTTGTCTTCTGCTATTTCCTGTCTTCTGCTGTTTCAAATATGGTGGGTCCTATATACACATTAGGTACCTATTCAAAAAGTAGTTATTTCCTGTAGTTTCGTATACAGTGTTATCCGAGTCATGTCCCTTTACAACAAAAACACACAGTATCTAATCTATGTAACTATAACAAATATTCCTAATTATGTTCAAAGGCTGATGATTTTGCATTTTCTTAGAAATATCTCATTCGAAAAAGTTATAAACGACAATTAAGAGCCAAGAAACCAAATGAATTGCAAAGACATCCTGAGATTGTCAAGGTGACTTTCAACGTTTATGAAGCAAATACAACAGCTTTTACATCAACTAACTAATACCAACATTTTAATCAACATTATAGACTGAGATTTCAAACGTGTTTATCGTTCTAGATGTTCATTCTGTGACTTTAACTTAAAATGAAAGAAAAAAATAAACAAAATAACATCTTACTATATGTCCACAAAAATATATAGTGCACATTTGAGAGAATATTTTGACAATACAATTTTTGATAAACCCGTAATTGATGCTAGTGAATATTGTTGCAGTACATAAAAAGCTGAATTAAGTCCAGATTTAAAGGCAGAGCTAGCCAAAATTTCAGTATGTAATTTGTTGATTAAGATTGAATTAACGAATTAATTAATGTAACAAAATTTGACCTAGGAAAAGATACAGGAAAATTTATTTTGAATATATACTCAATTATTTAGAATAATTTCGCCCGCCACTTTTACTGATCATTAAACATGTGTCTATAAACTTTAAAATAATCGTTAAAGTCAATAATTTTGAAGAAATTCTTCCTCTAACGCAATAGTAGAAAAAAATCGGCTTAAAAACAAACAAACAAACAAAATAACAGCTATTTTTTAATTACAAAAAAATCTTTGAATTATAAAAACACAGATAGAAATTAGCACAAAAAGAATATCAAAGCAACTACTAAGCACAGCAAGGCAATGTTTCTAGTTCCTAGGATCCGAAGATGATACTGAAAATCATGGAACTCTAAATTGTAACTTGCAATAGACAAAAATACTTTTGTTCATAGACAAAAAGTGGTGTATAAACCAAAAGACACTCAGTCATGATTGAGCTCTTTACTAAATAAATTTATAAGGCAAATTTACTCTTCATAACGTGCTATATATATACTTTCTCTGTTCAAGATATAAACGTCTAGAACCTAGATATTAAATAGGACTATAATAAATCACCGAAAAATATAATTTATTTAAATATATTAGGTTATAGTAAAATTACATTTCGTATGAAATAATGAACTTTCTAAATAAAATGAAAACCAACAATTATTGGAAAATAAAATTTTATGTTACAACCTGTGCACATAACAAAATATTTACCTTTTGGAAAATAATGATATAGAAATCGTTATAAAATATTCCATTTACGGTAGGATAGGAGAGAACAGTAACCAATTAGACTGTATCAAGGAGATAAGATTAATAAAAGACATAAAAATCATCAAAGGATTATAAAGAAAGGATACAAAATTGATTGATAAATAGTTTGAGGCATTTTTTATGTGAGGAAAGACAAGTAGCATTGATTTCCTAAGTCTGTCATATTGTCGTGGCCGTGGGGAAATGATTGAAGTGCATATTAATGGATTTGTAGCAAAGCTAGGCAATTGAATGTTTCCCAAAGGAACACAGTTAAAAAGTGCAAATAAAAACTCTTAAGTGCTGATAAACAAATATTGTAATATTATGAAAGCCTTCGTCCGTCTTGTGTGAGTTTCCGTCTGTGTATAAGAAACACATAAGAATACAATCAAGTCACGTTGGGGGTCAGATCACCAGAGTTAAGCAGCGTCGAGCCTGGTCAGTACTTAGATGGGCGACTATTTAGGAATACCCGGTACCGTATCTTTTATCGGGACGTGGGAATACAAAGGTTAATGTCTTTAAACCACAGGGAAAGAGCAACCCAACCAAGACAACAACAGTGGACCGATGGAGGACGATGACTCATCTTAATGGAGCATCAAAACGTATTGAAATGAGGATGATGGCTGGATCAGGAAGGTCTCTAATTACCTAAGGTTTCATGCTATTTGATTCAGACCCTCTTCTTGTCAAAGGCTGTATGTTGGCTGTCTAGACAGCAGCGAACTTCACATTAAACAATATCACACACAGGTATCTTCCGCAAAGATTCCACACTAACAAATAGTTGATTTCTTCATTAGGGGGAACGTACTACTCGGCTTCGGAGCATGGCAAGAGGGATATAGGAAAAAAAGAAAATAGGAAATAAGCCTGTCTCGGCTACGAATAGCCCATAATTGCATCACCCACTCCCACCTTTTAAAAATGGAAGATCCCCCGATATGTATCCCCTGCCATGAACTCTTTTCAGTGAAACATGTTTTAATTGAATGCAATGACTTCAAAACAAAAAGATCTCAATATTACCAAATAAGCAACTTAAAGGAACTTTTTAACAATGTGGAAATAGAACAAATTCTAAACCTTCTAAAAGCATTTGGCCTATACTGGAAAATCTAAAAAAAATAAAATATTATCCAACCCTTAAAAATGATATAGCTCATATATAGTAATCCCCTGATAAATCTCCTAAATAACAACCATCCCCAAAAAGCAATCTCCAAACAACACTTTAGGCACTGAATAACCAAAGAAGTTGATGTGCCGTTGAAAAACAAAACAATAACCAACCTACTCGCCTCGAATGACCGCACATGATAATGGCACGTAAGATTTGAATTTGCTTCAATAACAAATGATGTTTTTTGTCAAATAAAATTAAATATATTTTTCATTTTTTCTCGAAAGCAATCTAAGTTTAGAGAGAATACATAAGTTAATCATAATTCAGGTTGGGCGGCGAGGTGGAGTATTCGTAAAAGCTCAGACATATGAAATCGTATTACGCGAGTTTAAATCGCATCCCAAACAATTCTATCTACCTTTAGCAGCCTCGGGCAAATAGGGCTTCTTAACTCTGGAGAGTAACTCATCTAGGTAAAGGGTGACACTGATTTCAAAAGCCCAAAAAAGGTCCTCGAGTTTGGTGGTTAAGCATAGGGCTAGTGCATCTTTGTAGTAAAAACAAGTATGATACAGAAACAGCAAAACTACAAATTTGCTGCCCAACGCTCCACTGGGTGTAACAGTTAGCGGTAATTCAGATTGACCCATCCTTTCATCTAGAGCTGTCAAATGTGACCTGTAAAACAAAGGTTGGTCTCCTGAGACAAAGATTTTGCCTCAAACATATTCACTATATTTTTATATTTACATGGTGAGCACCAACCCAAGCTTGGCACAAGGCCATTTTGACGTGCTCTTTCCCGGGCTTTTTACATTTGGTGTTACCCTTCACCTAGATGACCTGTTCTCCTGAGTTAAAGAGCCCCATCTGCCCGAGACAGCTACAGGTAAATGCAATGGTTTTGACTGGGATTTGAACCTGCGTAATACGATCTCAGAGCCTATTTTTTAAATTATAATATTCATAATGTTTTTTGTGCAATTATGTATTGTAAATCGGATTTTGGAATTAAAATTACGACTTTTAAACTACTTCAAAAATGTTCCATTTATGTTACTATGGTAGGGAAAACGTTAAGTTGTTTGTCTCTCGTTGCTCTAACCCGTGGTTATATTCTCTTAAAAGAAACATTGTAAAATAAAAGCCAAATCTAATTTACATTATTAACAAAAGATGTATACTTGTTCTGGAAAGAATAGACTAGCTATTCATGAAATTGCGATAGAAAACCTCACCTAGATCAGATTACTGCACAATCTTTTACCCACAGGGGGGATTGCAAATAAGACGGCTGGAAATTCTGTTCTTAGGCTATGAATTCATTCTTTAGCATCATTTGTATCAACATGTTCTGTTTTTCTTTCCATCAGTGGCATTTGGAAATATTATTTCCTTCAGTGTGTGACATCGTTTAAGAAACTCCAAATATTGTTTTTAAAAAAAGAGAAAAGTACAAAAAAAAAGAAGAAATAAAATGATGAACGAAAATCGAAACCAAATAAACGACGCTTAAACAAACTTCAATTGAGGAGGGCTAATAACGCTTAATGCTTTTTACAATGCTGACCTCAAGTTGAAGCGACTCATTGGCTTTTAAATTTTTACACGGACAAAGTAGGATTAAATAACTTGTTTTTTCAGGATTCAGTATAATAATAATAATAATAATAATAATAATAATAATAATAATAATAATAATCAAGATCGAGAAGGATGGAACGTCACCGCTTTGCAGAATGTGCAAGCAGGCAGATGAGACAATAACTCATATTGTATCTGAATGTGGCAAACTGGCCCAGACAGAGTACAAAGGAAGACATGACAAGTTAGCCACTGCGGTACATTGGTCACTGGCAAAGAAATATGGTTTTCCGGTAGGCAACCAATGGTACAATCACCGAGCAGAGGCAACTCTGGAGAATGAGAAGGTAAAGCTCTGCTGGGACCTGAACTT
>JAUZSX010322286.1:0-11574 GCA_034780655.1 Idiosepius hallami | reverse complement strand
TAAAAGCATATTATCACAGCCCTACTAATAAGTAAAGAATTAAAAGAAATGCTAAAATCACAAAATAGTCAAGTCTAAGACAAGAATAATCTTTAATAAAAGCATATTATCACAGCCCTACGAATAATTAAAGAATTAAAAGAAATGCTAAAATCACAAAATAGTCAAGTCTAAGACAAGAATAATCTTTAATAAAAGCATACTATCACAGCCCTACGAATAATTAAAGAATTAAAAGAAATGGTAAAATCACAAAATAGTCAAGTCTAAGACAAGAATATTCTTTAATAAAAGCATATTATCACAGCCCTACTAATAATAATTTAAATAAGAGAAACAAATATCATTATCAAATAAATATGCTAATTAGCTCTGCACCACAGTGTGTGTTTGTGTGTTGGCATACTGACCTCTGTAGGTTGAACTGGCTCTACCACTGAACACACACGATTTAGTGGTCTGTCTCATGAGAATTTGAACTTCCCAAGCAGTTCAAAGGCGCATGTACTTGCCCTTTTTAAAGGGAAGTAACTCTATCTAAATGCCTTATATAAATGCATTGAAAAAAAAAAAAAAAGAAATCCTTCATAAGGATCAATGTTGCAATGTGACTAAGCACGGCACTCAACTCCATACACAAATAATTTAAATTTTCTGAAGAAACTGTGAATGTTTTTTTGAAAACTTAAAAAAAAATCTCTAAATTGCTTGTTGTGTGTGCAATTCTAGATTTTTATCTATTTATTTAAGCAAAAAGATTTTTTTGGTATTGTCGTAAAATTGCTATTTTCTTACAAAATCTAAATTGTTGCAAAATCAATTTTTAAAAATTTTAAGACAAAATATATTTCTTTCAAATATTTCCTTTTTTCCAATTAAGTATGATTTTCCTTATTTAAAACCTATTTTATTGGATGTTTCATTTTATTGTATGACATAAACTTGAGGGAAAATCCATTAGGCCAAAGTGGGTAGGCAGTCGATCTTCGGAATCGTGGAATGGGAGTTCGAACCCCAGTTGTTCTATTTGCATTCAAAATTGGACTAATACCCTAAGGAAAGGTATGAATCCCAACATACCCTTCAGGATTAAAGAGCAAAAAATTGTGTTAAAACAAAACAAAAAAAAACTGTGTATAAAATGATTGTTCTTGGCATTAAATGACTTAAAAAGGTTGATATGCTGTCAAAAACAAACAAACATAAAACAATAACAAACCAATTAAGTGTATTTTTCCTAAATTGAAATCTAATTTATTGAATGTTTCATTTTATTGTATGATATAAACTTGAAAGTTTGAAATTAATTTAGTCTTTAATTATTATTATTATTATTATTATTATTATTATTATTATTTTTTTTAATGTTTTTCTTGTTTTTTTTTTCCGTTTTTGGCTGCTTTTAATTCAAATTCCAAAAACAACAAAGATTTCCTAATCTTCCTAATTTATAATAAAGAAAAAAAACTTTTTCCCAGCTTCATTGATTTTGTTAGGATTTTAAATTGTTTTAACCCTTTCATTCCTAGCGGGCCGATATATTGGCCCTAGAGACTAAGGGCAAAAAAAAAGACACACTGATATTTCTACCCTATTATTTTCATCTAATGGAACAGTTCTGAATGATTAGTTGGTTATTTTAATAAGTCAGGGTTCTAAGGATAAACATTCTTTTAACTAACAATCAATGTGGCAGTTTAATTAATGTCAAACTATTTTGAAACAAAAATTTGTTTTTATTTTTTTTATTAACATATCATTAGGGCTGTGAGAAGAATGTTCTTTTTAGGTAAGCATATTTTTTGCATACAGAATATTCTTTTAAAAAATAGTATTCTTTAAAAGAAAAAGAATATTCCTGAGAAAAAAAAAGCATATTCTTAAGCATCTTGAATACTTGAAGAATATTTCCAGAATTTCAAGAGAATATAAAGCATATTTAAAAAAAAAAAGAATATTCTAGTCACAGCCCTATCACCAAGTCAAAAACTCAATTGAATATTTTTATTCAAATTCTTACAAAAATTATTATTTGACAACTGTATAAATTCATTAACCTTTATCTTCTCAACAATTTCAAATCATTCTTGGACTTAAAAAAAAAAAAATTATGTCTTTTGCATTTTTTTTTTAATTCCCAATACAAGATTTCTATGCATTAACTGCTGATTTTTGGCAATTCCATTCAAAATGCACACTCCCTCTGTCAGGTTTATTTTCCAATTGTTTGTATTTTTCACTGGTTGTGAGCATTATTTGTGATTTTCAGGCTGTGACAATATGCTTTTATTAAAGATTATTCTTGTCACAGACTTGACTGTTTTCTTATAATTCTTTATTTAGGGTCGTGACAACATATTAAAAATATTCTTGCCACAGCTTTAATAACTAGGGATGGTACAAGCATATTTTTTTATAAAAGAATATTGTCACAGTCCTATTAACTTAACCTGAGGATGTAACGAGCATATTTTATGATAAAAGAATATTGTCACAGCCCTAGTGATGACAACATTTTGCTTTTGCTATCATCCGATCAAAAATTCAAGTTAGATTTGTCAATTTTGTTGCTAAAAGCTTCCAAGTTTGAAAATATTGGACTTTCTTTTTTTCTCTCCTTCACTCAAATCTAAAAAAAAAAAGTTGAAAATTAACCAGAATTTTCTATTAATGTTTGCACAAATAATAGAAATATTTATTATTATTATTATTTATTTATTTATTTATTTACTTTGCTGTAAAAGCCTTCAGTCACTAAAATCTGGAAATTCAAATTTTTATTTTGGTTCAAAAAGTAAAAAAAAAATATTTCAAATAAAAACAAAAAAAAATCAGAAATTGAATTAGATATGGATTTAAAATTTTGTTTTTTTTAGGCATTTGCGATTATACCTTTTCTTTTTAATTCTTTTAAACAATTAAACATTTAAGTTCAGAAAAATTTGAATGGATTTTAAAAAGAATAATATTTTAGATAAATCTATTGAATCCTTTGGATCCTGATGTAAAAACTGATAACTAGAGAAAAAAATGGTAAATAATTAGCCAAATTACCAAATAGCAAATCATGGAGGGCTGAAATATCGGCCGTTTCGTCTTTTTTAATAGGTTGCAAAGGCCAATATACTGAGAGTTTAGGGTCCAAAGATTTTTTTAAAAATTTGATTTTTTTTTAGTTCTTTGGGATGTTTTTTATAAATTAATTAAAATGATAAATAATAAATCTTTTTTTTTTTCATCATTTTTTTTTGTGGTAAAAAAAGGTTAAATGTCAAAATTTTAAATCAAAATTTTTTTTTCCTTTCATTTCCAAGTTTTTTCATTCAAAATTATTTTTATACTTTTTTGTTAACAATTTAGCATTCAAGTTTTTCTACAGAAAATATTTGAATTATTTTAGGTTCATGAAAAATAAATGATTTTATCTAGAATTATTTTGGAAAAAAAAAGTGATATTTTTTTAGTATTTTGGAGCCTTTTTATTTTTTTGTTTTTCTCATATGAATTAATAAATGAAATTACGCTGGAAAAATATTTTCCTTTTGTTACTATTTTAAGTAATAAAAAAAACCTTAGATATATTTTCCAGTCAAAATAAGTTGAATCTTTTTTTTTTTCATCAGTTTTTTTAAAGAAGAAAAACATTTAACATTTTCACTGCCACATTTCATAAAATAATAAGAAAATATTAAACTTTTTATTATATTCTTATTTTTAGAAAAATAGTTAAAATTTCTTTTCATACAATTTTCTCAAAAAGTGCTTTTAAGAATTTTGGTTAAGTTGAAATTTCTGCAAAACTGAAATTATTTACCTTGTGATATTTTGTATAAATGCAAATATAAAATCTTGTTTTCTTAATTTTTGTTGATTTTTTATTTTATTATTATTTTTTTTTATAAGAAATTGTTTTAAAATATTTTTTTCATTTTATGCTTTTTTTTTTCATTTTTCAAAAATGTTTTTTTTTTTCTCCTCCAAACCTCTTCCTGCCGCCATTTTCCATGAAAGATTTTTGAAAAAAATCTCAACTTGTTATTATTTTTTTTATTGGTGAAGAAATTCTTATTTTATTTGTTCTTTTTTTTTTATTTCTTATTTGGTTGTGTAAATCTTCACCGATTCAATTATAAAATCAATTTTCAAAAACTGCAACTTTTTTTTCATATAGAAAATGCACCAATGTCTCTTTTTATTTTATTTATGTAATGGTGTATATATCTATGTGTGTGCGTGTGTGTGCGTGTGTGTGAATTGTTTATTTTATCTTTTTGTTGAACAATGTGCATGCTTTATTGGGATTGGTTGATTTTTATGTAAACTTTGAAGTAAAAATATAAAACAAGATTTTTTTGTCTTGCGTTTTTATTGGCTTTATTTTGCGTTTGACTAACAATGTTTGTTTGCGTAGTTTTGTAGCATTGTCAAAAGTTAAAAAATGAATTAATTGACAAAAAAAAAGACAACCAATATAATAATAAGGTTGAAGCATTACTCTGAAAGAAGTTCAAATTTCAATCAAGTTGATTGTCCAAAACTTTTTTTAATGAAAAAAAAATCATACTTTTATTCATCTGAAATATAAAAGATATTATCAATAGGCTTGAACCTAAATTCATAGCATTGATTATTAATATAAACCCATACATTTAACAGCAGACCAACACAGACAATATATATTGTTAGTGTTTAGACCTTAATAAATAAAACCTTTTATCTAAATTCTAATATTAAATACATGGGTTTCTAAAGTTGTATCTTACGTAAGACGTTCAAATCCTAAGAAGATTCATTGTCCAACACTTAATAGAAAAAAAAATCATGATTTTATTCTAAACTATATAAAATCAACTTAATCTGCTGGTAGGTAGAATTGAACCTATATCCTCAGCATACATTATAAATTAAACCAAAACACCATTACCCACTAAACCTTGTGTTTAAATCTCAATACATAAACTTATGATCTAAAACTTTATATAAGATTTATAGTTTTTTAAAGAGCATCTATCATCTATCCTGAATGCATGGCTCAGTGGTACAAAGGGTTGGAACATAGAAAAGTTACTGCAAGCATTACTCAGTCAGATAATAATTTATATGTTTCTAAAACCTGAACTGGTGGATTGTTGGAATTGTAGCTCAGTGGTACAAGGGGTTCAGATGAGACTCTGGAATGTTTTCTCTGAAAGGCAAGAGGTTCAATTTCTACCAAGGTTAGTAAAAATATCAATTTTATCTATTCATTTAAAATAAAATGTATAAGATAGTAGGCTTTAATTATTAAAATACACCCATATATTTAACAAAAGACTAACAGACAATAAACATTGTTCGTGTTTAAACATCAATTGATAACCTTATTATCTAAAACCCAATATTAAATATTTGGGTTTTCAAAGAGCCTCTTTAATGTTCCTTGGACTTGTGGTACAGGTTGTAAGAACTTAGAAAAGGTAAAATAAAGCCATAGCCTGGCAGATAAGTGGTTCAAATCGCAACAAGGTTGGTTAATCCAGAATCTATTTTAATGGAAAAAAATCGTTTTATGCTTCTAAAATGTTCAAAATACAATCCATCTGCTGTAATGGAGAATTTAACCTAAATCAATAGCATACATTGTAATTATTATATTATGAATTATTTTATAGATTTAACCAAAGACCTTTACCAACACTGACATTATACCTTATATGTGTTTATCTCAATAAATAAACTTATGATTTAAAACCCAAGTTAACATTTATAAGTTTCCAAAGAACATCATTTATGTCCCCTGGACTCATGGCTTAGTGGTACAGGATGTCAATGCAAAGTGATGTTATTTTAAGCATTCGTCTGGCAGATAAGTGGTTTGAATCCCAACAAGGTTAATTAGCCCATAATTTATTTTAATGGAAAAAAAATCATGTTTTATGCTTCTAAAATTAAATTTAACTGCAGGGATAGAGAATTGTACCTAAATCCACAGCATTATGTATAACCAATCACCTTTACCAACCAACCATCCATCACAAACAATATATCATATCTGTTTTTATCTCACTACATAAACTTATGATCTAAAACTTAATATATAAGATTTATAGGTTTCTAAAGAGCTAATTAAATGTCCCTTGGACTCATGGCCTAATGGTACAGGGTGTTTGATCAATTAAAAAAGTGCTTAAAGCACATCTCAAGCTGATAAATGATAAGAAAAAAAAGTTCAAATTCCAACAAAGTTTAGTGTCCAAAACTTTGTTTTAATAGAAAAAAAATGTGGTTTTATTCTTTAAAATATATTTAAAAAAATTTTCAGCTTAAGAACTGGAATTGAACCTAAATCCTTAGCATACACACAACAATTTTACCAATTTATACATACAGACAACTTGGCTAAGAGCACCAACTCAAGTTAAGCACAAAGCCATTTTTACGTGCTTTTTTAGAACCCTGGGCTTTTGTCATCAGTGTTGCCCTTCACCTAGACGAGTTACTCTCCTGGGTTAACAAGCCCCATCTGCTAGAGGCAACTGAAGATAATGGTTGTGGCTGGGATTTGAACCAATACTTCACACCTTCGCTTCCTTAGGACGATGTGGAACCATATGAGGATTTATTCAGATATATTGTAATGGTGGGTGATGGATTCATCATGTTATGCCTGTGTGTGTGGTGTGTATTTAAAGCGAGTGTGTGTGTATGTGTGTGTTGTGCCTGTCTTAAAACAGAGAGAAAATAAAAACATAACTAAAATCAAGAGTAAATTTTTTTTTATTTTAACAAATCCCTTTTTCAAACAAAACCAAAAGTGACACAAGCAATGAATGCAAATAATAAAATAAAAAAAAAATATGTTCATTTCTGCTCCGTCTGTACCAAATTTATGTTCCATCTTTTTTTTTTTTCATTTTTTTTTTTTTGTTAAACCCTAAAAGTGTGGAGGTTTTATTTCCTTTAATATAATCTTTAGTACTTTTCTAGCAAAAAATCATTTGATGTGAAAATAAAGGAAAGAAAAATTAAGAAAGAAATGATTTTTTTTTAAATTAGTCAAGACAAAAATAAAACAAAGATAATTTAAGAAAAGAAACGAAATTAAAATTTCGTACGAAAAGTTTTTTTTTTTTGGAATGGAAACGAAGAAAAATGTTTTTCTTTAAAAAAAATTCTTAATGAGTTTTTTTTTAATCACAGAGAGGCAATGAAAAAAATAGACGAAATTGAAAATTTTGGAAATAAATCATAAATCAAATGTGTTTTTACACAAAGTTGCAATTTCTTTTGAAGGAAAAAAAACTTTTTTTTCTATTTTTCAAAATGCAAATTTTTATTCGTAAAATAATTATCATATTAGTTTGATATTAAGACATTTTTTGATATTAAAGAATTTACGACAAAATGACTGTACGTAAGATTTTGTGGATGTAAAGTGACAATGCTATTTTGGTGGATAAATTATTTTTCTAAAAAGAAAAGAGAAATCAGAATAAAAAGAAGAATCGAAAAAAACAAGTTGTTGAGCAGAAGTTTAAGTTTACATTAAGTAAGATTAAAATCAAACAAAACAAAGAATCTCAACATAAGAATTAACAAGAAAAGTTTAAAACTAGTTTTTTTTAATGCATTGCAGAGAGAGGGGGAGAAATCAAGAAGAAAAATATTGAGTAATGTCCGACCAGAAAAATATTTAATTTTTGTTTCACAATGGGGTTTTGGATGACAAAACTTGTTTTTATTCTATACTGATGAAAACAGAAAGTTTTATTAGATAATTATAAATATTAAACATTTTCAATGCAAGAAAAAAAACCTCTTTATTTCAAAATGTTATTCAATTTGCTGACCAAAAAGACAGGATTTAATGTCATAAAATAAATAATGCCATAAATTATTTATGACCAAATAAATAAACCAATTCATCTGTCTTTATTTATTTTAAAGTTTTCACATTTAGGGAAAAATGAAATAGAATTTTTAAAAATACATGGTACAGTAGTGTTTAGACAGAAATGCTTATTGGGAAAAGACTAAAAGTACTCCTAGCAGAAACGGGATTTACACACAAGAGTCCCCACAAAGGCTAGAAATATGCGCGCACATTCACAGAAAATTTTAATTGGTTCATAATCACAAAAACCTTTTTTTAAATCCTTAACCCTAATTGTAACCCTCAACTAAAGCTATTACGCACACACACAAAAAAGGTTTATCAATTATCCTTGAAGAAAATTGAAAGAAATTTAAATGAACCAAAGGGAGTCCTTGTGCTTAGAGAGCTCTTACAGTTTCTGCTAAGAGTAGCATTTTTGTTTTTATAAGAAAAAGGCTTGGTCCATTCATTCAAGTTAAAAGAGATCATAGACATAATGGACAAAATTTGGAAAGAAAAAACGGAACCCCCCACTTTTTTTTTTGCAAAATCCACGCGAAACCAAAATTGAAATAAATTTTAAATTTATAAAGTGTGTTTTGCACAAAGACAATGAAAAAATAAATAGAGAACAAAAGTAATAAGGGAATTGTTTTTTGTGTGTCTCATATTTTCAAAGAATTTTAGATTGATTTCCGTTCCGTATTTTGAAGGAATTTATTTAATGGCATTTGCAACGACCAAGAAAAAAGCACGACAAAATAAAAAGGCGGTTCTGGTCCTAAATTCTATTTATTAAATTGTGAAAATCAACGTTTTTCTTAAAAAGTAAAGAATCAAATCAATTGAAACGAATCAGAAAACAAAAGTGAAAGAAAAAGACTATTAATGGATGATTAAAAATTATGAAGAAAAATTCATTTTTTAATAGATTGTCCTTAATATAAAAATAAATGTGTAGAACTAGAGTTAACTTAAAGAAGAAAATTGCTAGATTCCGACTTGAAAAAGAAAATATGGAAAAAAGAAATATTTCAACGAATGTGGTTAAGGATAAAAAAAAGTACAAAAAGCTATGATGAGAGCTTCTTCTTTCGGCTTCAACTTTTCGCCTACAAACAAGGACATAATTTGAAACATTTAAAAAAGAAAAGAAATAACACTTTGAATTTTACCAGACAAAGTTGAGCTTCTTAAATTCGAAAATAGTTTTATTGCAGCCAAAATGCCAAAGAAATGAAAATCATTTTTGAAACCTAGGACGAAAAAAAATGACAAACACGTTTTTCAATGGACATAAATTATTGCAAGACAACTTTTTTTTGCTTAAGATTTAAAACCCAATATTTGCCTGGAAATATTCCCAAAAAAAGAATATTTATAAATGAAATAAATAAAGGAATCGAAGAAAAATTTTAAAAAATAGATTTTTTGTAGAATGTTAAAAAAAAACAACAACAAAAAAACACAACAATTTCATTCAATCAAATTAGTTGGAAAAAAAACCTCTTTGAATCCTTAGAAAAAGAAAGGAAGGAAGGAAGGAACTTTATGATAAACATTTTCTAGTGTAATATTTTTTTTTTTAAATAAAAATAATTTTTCTATTTTTAGTTTTAAAATTTTTCGAAAATGTCTTTTTGACTAAATGTTGTGGAGCTGATTTTTTTTATTCTGTTGTGATTTTGAAAAGTCGTAGTTTGAGCCATAATTTATTTCTTGCCGGGTTGAGGTGAAACATTATGGGGGAAAGAAATGAAAGCAATTGGTGCTTCTTTTTGTTGTCAAGTCAGAAGAGATCCGCGCTGTTGATTTTTTTTTTTTTTTTTTTATCTGAGTCCGGAAAATCATTTACATTCGGGCTGAATAATATGGAGTGGTGGATTCTTTATTTTTCTCATGAAGAAATTGAATGTAATAAGAAGAAAGACTTCGTTTACGTCGGCGGATCATTTTAAAAACACTTTCCAAGTCTTGTGTAGCTGAAAAAAAGATGAAAAATTATTGATTATGATGATGATGATTATTATAATTATTATCTTCTTTTAATTAATAATAGTACTTTATAATTTTTATGCAAATTAGAGGCACAAGCAAACGTTAGCTGCATTCTGATTGGATAACACAATTGATCCTAGCATTCTGATTGGCTATGAGCTTTCTTAAATAATTTTTTTTAAAGAAAGTGGCGGCTGGGTTTAAAATCAAACGTATTAATTCTGAAAATAAATGAAATTACGATCCCGATGGTGAAACTCGGAAGAGAATACTCTACGAAGAGTCTCTCTCAACCTAGCTTTTTTTGTCGTAACAAGGCCCACAAAGCAGTGGTGAGTGAATGTAATGGTTTTGACCGTGATATGAACTCGTATAATACTATTCAAGTGTCAAAACTTTTACCACTCCACTCTTTCAGGAGTGCAGGGCAAGATGGAAAAAAAGAGCAAGAAAAAGGGGAAGAAAGCAAGGAAAAAAATCCTATATTCCCTCTATTTAACCTTGCAAACATTGCCTGCGACTCTTCCGCCACCGATTAAGGGCTTGCAAGTCATGTCAAATATAGTGAAGATTGGGGATAAGCGGCATGAACCCGATACTCAGACACGAGTGGGAGCCGACGACAACGATAGTATAAGGGAAAGACAACTGCTTTGAAATATTGTTTGATTTGATTTAAGTGCGTCTAGATGAGATTACTTTTGCTAAGGGGGAAGTCCACTTGGGACAGTGAGTAGGCAGTAGGACTTTGGAATCTAGATACACGAGTTCGAATCCTACTCGTTCCATTTGTGTTCATAAATGCCAGTGTCGTGATTAGTCACATACCGGCCCCGACGCAGAATGCGCCTGGCGGCCCCTTTACCCTAAAAAATGCAACTTGCTTACCCACAACATACTATAGGCTTCGATCAAAGTCTAAATATATAAGATTATAGAGACAGACAGACGGAGATGGATTGATTGGTGTATTTCAATAATTACGTGTAATAATGATTTTCTACTTGATTTTATTAATGAATTATTTTCGTAGTTTTTTGCATTACAAAAGATCTGGGAAGCCAAAGAGCCTTGCGGTCCCTAGGGAGCTTGCGGGCTCTCCGCAGTTGCAGGGTCTGCAAGGCCCCTCACGGTCCTGATAATTGGACTAATACCATTGGGAATAGGATGAATATCCACATTCCCTCCAGCTATGGGTTATATAGTGCACACTGTTCTGTGTGCTGTGTTATCGAAAAACTGGATGTATGGACAAAAAAAAAGTTTATAACACAATGATTGTTATCGGCATTAAATGACCTAACAAGGTTGATAGGCCGTAAAACAAAAACAACAAACAAACCTTTGCTGAGTTTTTCCATATCATTTGGAGTCATGAACATGGAGAGGGCGTCGGGGGCGATTTGTGGCGCGGGGGCAGCCAAAATGGCTTCCATCAAGAAACAGGTGAACAGGAGAAGGACGGTCAATTGGCGAAACATTTTTAGAGTCTGGAATGATGAGAGAAAATAAGATTAGACAGGTGGGTAGATAGATAGATAGATAGATAGATAGATAGATAGATAGATAGATAGATAGATAGATAGATAGAAAAACAGAAAGGAAGAAAAAAAAGAAAGAAAGGACTAAAAAAGAAAGGTAGAGAGAGAGAGAGAGAAAGAACGAACGGCAGAACGTGAGATATATATCTTTCTCTCTCTCTCTCTCTCTCTCTATATATA
>JAUZSX010322275.1:0-11574 GCA_034780655.1 Idiosepius hallami | reverse complement strand
TAAATTCAGTGTTACCCTTCACCTAGATGAGCTGCTCTCCCAAGCTAACGAGCTCCATCTGCCCGAGGCAGCTAAAGTTGAATGTAATGGTTTTGACTGGGGTTTGAACTCGCGTACCACGATATTAGAGCCCAAGCTTCTACCAATGTTCCACCGTCTCTGCCCATTCGGCATATATATAATATATGATAAATAAAAAATATTTTTTTCATAAAGGCCTAAATGATGCAGGTTTTGTTATTATTATTTTTTTTTATCTGTTTTATTTCAGGGATATCACCTCATCCTCAAACGTCCTGCCACGCTGGTCCTTCAATGCCTACATTTAATTTTGTTGTTTCTTTTTTACAACAAAAAAAAGTCAAGACTACCAAACATAAACAGAGGAAAAAAGAAACAACAGAATTAAACATAGGCATTGAAGGACCATTGAGGATGGGGTGATATCCCAGAAATATAACAAATAAAAAACATAATAACAAAACCTGCATCATTTAAGCCTTTATAAAAATGTATTTTCATTTATGATATAAAACTTTATTTCTAATCTTAAACAAGAAAACTATTTTTAAAAACTTTTTTTCTTTAATTTCAAACAAGAAAACCATAACGATTTTCAGGTTGAAATAAGAACTTGAATTTTTTTTTTTTAATTTTAAACAACAAAAAACAAAATGTTTTAATCCATTGTTTCCATAGTAACATAAAAATGGTGATTAGGGAAAATGTTCCGTTTGAAATAGGAGTCGAGGATATTTTGTCTTTAAAACTCCAATCTTGCCAATTGACGTTTCACCAAAAATGAACATCAGATGAAAGATATATTCAACACTTAACTTTATAAAATGGCAAACCATTGTTTCGAATCGATTTGGTATACGATATTAGGTTCAGTGGTGGAGTTCATCCGGTTCGTGCGAACCGGTGCTCAAAATAATATGAGTTCGGCGAACCGGTTGTTAAAATTACTTAAACCCCATTCGGACCTGTATTAATTATCAAACTCCACAAGTGTCGCATGACTCACGTAACTTGTGCATGTATGACAACGTAATTTGCGCATTTATATAGCCTATATATAAATAAACAATTTAGTTTCGTTTGCAAAACTGTTACAGTGCACAAACTGCTCATGACAATGCAGATGTTAAGTTGGTATAACAACATTCAAACGTTTTCAGAAATTCCCAAGTGATTAAAATTCTCAGAGTGATTAAGCGTCCAGGCGATGAAAAAACCATGTGCTTAAAAATCTAGTGTTTAATATTTCGTGATTGATAGTTGGGTGATGAAACGTCAAGTGTTGAAAAGTCCGTACACAAAAAAAATAATAATATAAAAATAAAAAAACACATTGAATAAATAAAATTGTTTTTATTTTCATTTTAAAATTGTTCCACTTCAAAAAAAAAATTTATATTGTGTGTTTAGAGGTTTATTTAATTTTGTCTTTTGCAAATGTTGACAAAAACATTTGTGATTTTAATTCAATCTGAATTTTTTTAGCTTTGTTTATTAGTTTAATATTTTTTAATAAATTATGGTTCTTCTGAAGCATCATATAATATATGACTACTTAACATAAACAAACAGAAAAAAAAGAAACAAAATTAAGCATAAGCATTGAAGGACTGGCGTGGCAGGATGTTTGAGGATGGGGTGATATCCCCGAAATATAACACAAAATAAAAATTAAAAAAAAACTTATAACTAGGGCTGCGACAAGAATATTCTTTTTATGCAAGCATATTCTTTGCATACAGAATATTCTTTAACAAAAAAGCATATTCCTTATTAAAAAGAATATTCTTTTAACAAAAAGCATATTCTTTTTAAAAAATAATATGCCAATATCAAAAAGTATATTAATTTTATTAAAAGAATATGCATTTAACATTTTTTAAATATGCTTTTTTCAAAAGAATATTCTTAAAAGATAAAAAGAATATGCTTTTAACAGAAAAAATATTCTTTAAAAAAGAATATTCCTGAAAACTAAAATCATATTCTTTTTTAAAAAGAATATTTTCTAGAAAAATGCATATTCTTAAGCATATTCTTGAAGAATATTTCGAGCATATTAAGAGAATATAAAGCATATTTTAAAAAGAATATTGTCACAGCCCTAATTATAACATCCTTAATGATTAGCATTGATGAATTTTAAATTGCTTTACTTTATTTACTTTTAATGCTTGAATAATAGAAAATATTCAAAATCTCTTTTATATTCTTTAACAAAGCTAATTATAATTGTTAAAAAGAAGAAGAAGACATATTTGAATATTTTAAATACCTATATATATATTTCGCCTATTAAGGCATTATCAACAGGATGATTAATTAATTTAAAATATTATAAAAGTATTTAAAATATGTCTTCTTCTCTTTTTAAACAATTATTATAAAAAAGATTTATTTCTTCAAAGGTATATATATATACTCATATATATACAAATATATATATATATATATATATATATATATATATATTTACATATATAAAATATTCTAACAGTTAATGTTTCCTTTTTTTAAAACTATCTTTGTAGCAATCGAATTGGAGAGGATGGTGCCAAGGTTTTGTGTGATGCCATTTTAGAAAAGAACCATATGCAATACTTGGATATCGGTTACAACAGACTCAAAGACCCTGGAGTTAAATTCTTTGCCGACATGTTGGCAGTAAACACTTCTTTAAAAACGTAAGCGAAATAAAAACTTAAGTTTTAAAAAGAATAATGAGGAAACTAATTTTTAATTTCGGGGATTTAATACTTTCATCATGTTATAAGAAAACTATGTTGCAAATCTTTAATTTTTTTTTCAAATATGTAGAATGTTGTCAGACAGTGCCATGCCTGTTGCAAAATGCACTTTGTGCCTCCTTTAGCCTAAAAATGGCAACTTGCACTATAACAATACTGGAGGCTTTGACTAAAGACTATATTTACATTAAGATTAGGGCCCCCATGCAATTGTGGGGCCTGCGGGGGCCCTAACCATGGACCTGTTATCAAATGTAGTCATATTTTATTGGCAGAACCCTAGTTCCATTCTGCAATAGAGAAAGCCTCTGTTCTCATTTAGGGAAAGCTTTCATGTTACAGTTCTGTAATGCTGGCAAAATATGTGTTATGGTTTGGTAGTTGGAAAATTGTGAGAAGACATGTAAGTTAAGACCTTCACTCCTCCCGTCTCCTTGTAACTGTGACTGTTACTAGTCATTAAGATGACAGTTACATGGAAGTGACGTCATGGAAGACTCCATACCTTTGGACTAAATCCAGCAGGGATGTCACACCCCAACAATATGCAAGTCCTCCAGGTTGGGGGTTGAGCAAAGGGCTAGTGAAAAGGCTAGTCAGTCAGTATCCCCCTTAGTATTCAAGCCAGTAACATGTGTACTGCTAGTGGACAATTCTATTTGACACATGAGGTACTTGTATTATGTACATGAATTAAAATATTTTTTGCAGATTAATATCATAACATAATCAATATAAACATAATATATACGCAAACAATCAATTGTAAAAAGATCTAATAAAAGGGTTGATATGCCGTTAAACACAAAACAAATAAACAATTTGTTATTTTGAAAAATGTTGATATTTTCTTTTTTGTTAGTAATTTTACTTAAACAGTAGAATTCTAACTCAGAAAATAAAAAATGAACACTAACTTGTTTAAAGAAAAACTTCTTTCTTTATATTTCTAAACCAATCATAATCAATTCACTGCATCCAATACTTACAATCATATGCATATACTTGCTGAACCAAATACGATGAGATCTACTTGTGCTGGTTTTTTAGTGTTGTTTTTTTTAAAATTGTTCTTGAAGTGTTTTACCCTTATAGGTTAAAATTTTAGTTTTTTGTTAGAAGAGAAGCGGACTTCTTTATTTATCAAAGGGTACATCTCAACTGACTATATGTTTTTAAAATTTTCCTATCTTTGAATGAGAGTGTAATTAGTTTTACTCTTTCCAAACATTGTTGACATTTTTTGACTTTATATGTCAGAACAAATGATTAGATATGTTTTGATAAAAATGAAAATAATTCTTGACATAAATTCGCAATATGACTATTTCATATGTTTTTGTGTTGTTTTTTTTTTAGAGTTCAGAATTTTTTATTTAAAAATTAAATTGAAAGAATACAAAAATATCATTTGATATCAATAACAAAATGAAGACACATTGATGGAGAGCCAACTAATGGCTAAATTATCCAAAGCAGAAGATTTTGTTCATATAACTTTTTACAAGAAAGATGGAAGTTGGAAAGAACAATTTTTAAATCTTTAATTCTTCTATTCTATTTTTATTTTATTTTTTCAGTATCTCTAAAGCATACCGATCTCTCATCAAATCAAAGCTTTCTCAAACAACAACAAAATAATGGCAATTCTCCTTTCAGAAAAATGCTTTTCAATAATATTATACTGAATCTTTACAAAGCTATATCAATACAGGGATTTATTTATTATTTCTTTCTTTATCAAATTCATCTATAATTAGAACATTGATCCTGACTTTCATTTAGAATTTTGATTTTTAGCATTTAGTATTTTTCTTAATGTTCCCATATAAAAACTTTCTATGAATTGAGCAAAAGCTCCATTAAAAGTCCAGACCAAAAATCCTTTTATAGTCACATTATTTGGTCTAACTTTCTTAGAAAAGTTTATTATTGGCAATTAGTATTATTGCTAAAATTCCCGGTATGTGAAGTTACAGTTCACTGAGTTGCACTTAAGGTTTTAAAAGACTAGAGTTTTATAGAAATTTGTTACGAAACATTTTGTGATGAAAAAAAAAAAAAAAATTTAAATAAATAACTCTTATTAAATCTTAGTAAATGGAACAGAAGATACAATGTTTCTTGAGACATTATGTCTCAAAACCAAATTTCTTTTAAATAGAAAGCAGAAAAAACTTGCTTGCAATATTTCAATAATGGTATAAAAAAATTCAATTATTAGTTTCATATTTTTTCTAATGCCTATAGTCTACCATATATTGGGTTTGCTTGTAGATCCTTTGCGAGACTCTGGTGTCATGAGCAATCTACACACCAATGGGTGGACATTGCCTGAGTGGCCAGTCCACCATTACTAAAAAACAAATATATATGCCTTGATATTACTTTGTTGGTTCTTTTTTTCTTAAGAAAAGTATTTATAGCTAATTGAATGGTTTGTTTAACTAAAGTGATTAGTGATGTCCAAAGTGAACAAAGCCCGGGTTAATAACTAATCAAAACCAAAGGAGATTAACAGTTTGCAACACAGCAATTATGTCTATTTTATTATTAATTGTTCTGATGACCAGAATAATCAGTGACATTATTTAGATTTTAATCTGGATAAATTCTGATTGATGCTTTATTAGTTGATATTACTACTTAATTGCTTTTGAGAAGTAAATCACTCAGCTTTTATAATCAATAGATTTCTTGAATATTCAATCAGTAAATAAAGAATCTATTGTACCACATTGATAATTATACACTTTATACACTTTTGAAAATAATAAGGGATTTTACTGTGGACTCCTCATGGTGTGAACAATTTGTGTACAGAATTACTTTAAAAACAATAATTTGCATCATAAACTGTTGGCTCAAACTTGCAATAACCAGGAGTTGAACCTTGCTTAACAAAATTTTAATATAAATATCATATAAGCATGATTGTAATTTATAGATATCTTTTATATTATTACTTAACATCATTGTACCACAAGTGGCAACCACAACAGTGTAAATATAAGAAACAAGATGACAGTATTACGAGTTAACAAATAACAAAAGATACATAAATGGTGGCATATGGCCTGGCAGCATAGCGGCTCCTAGCAGCTATGCTGAAATCCTCTCTCTCTCTCCCTCTCTCTCTGGATAAGAGAGATCACACTTATAGTGATCGGAAGAGTTTATCTTGAGGTGTGTTTCCCCCACAACACATTCAAAATAAGTTTATATCGTATGCGATCACTCATTTTTATCCTGAGACTACAGCTATTTCATTAGCATGCCCAATAATGTTTGACAGTGGGTTTTAGAAAGTCATAATAAAAAAACAAAACATTAAACTAAGACTGTTTTAAAAGGCTTTTCCAATCCTCACTTGTCTGATGTGAATAACTGACTGTTTTCCAGGGATAACTGTAAAAATAAGCAAGATATATATTTTCTAGGTAGAAAGTGAGAAGCCTTGATATGGGGATTGAAAAATGAAATCAGTGGGAGTAGAAACAGATGTGATTTGGACTCAAGATTCTAAAGAATAAACAAATAGACTTTCCTGCATTGCTTCTTCAAACTCTATTTTACTATGTTTCTCAGTTGTAAGCAATGTGTAAGTGCATGTCTATCATCACACACACACACACACACACAAACTGACACACACATGCAAATTATTAGGAATTCTAAGCTTGTATATATTCCTATTAATTTGGGCAGCCATGATATAGCATTTGTAAGAGCTCAGACTATCGAAATGTATTAAGCAAGTTCAATTCCTAGTCAAAACCATTACATTCAACTTTAGCTGACTCAAGTAGATGAGACTTGTTAACTCAGGAGAGCAACTCATCTAGTTGAAGGGCGACACTGAATGCAATAAGCCTAGGTATACAGAGCACGTAAAAAAATGGCCTTGTGTCAAATTTGGGTTTGTGCTCAACCAAGTAAACATAATATATTCCTATTAATTTATGTTAATAATAAATCCCTATTAATTTACATTAATGAATAAATGATCAGAAAAATACAATTTATGCATTTATAATTCTTATTGAATTATTCAGGCTGTCCACATTTGTCAATATCACAGGAGTCAGCTAAAGATTTTATAGAAATTAACACCCATAGTTTGAATTAAAAAAAAAACTTTCATTAACCTATTTCAAGTGTTTTAAGTAATATCTAATACTAAAAGTAATGCCCAGTTTTACCATGCACAGAGAACTTGCCACTAAGGAAATCAAGGAAGCTTATTATATAAGAAAATAATTAATGTTTATTTTTACTAAATTCCTTACTATTGCTTTTTTTATAATAAATTCATTTCTTAAGCTTTTCTTTAAGGTAGTTAAAGGAAAATAGAAAATCAATACAATTAAATATGCAAATTTAAGTGGTCTGAATGTTTTTTTTAAATAACTATTGTAGTTTCTATTTCTTAAGAGCTCTATGTATAAACAGGATTTTTAAAAATTATCAAGGTTTTATTTTCTAAAGAGCTACAGTATGCAGGGTCTCATACAACCACGATGATAAGTATATAGATTATTTTTCTGTCATGCATACAAAAACTTTTTTTAAAAAAAGGCCATTCATTTATATTTATTAAATTATCTTGGCTCTGTATGGCTGGGCGGCTAAGTGGAGCATTGGTAAAAGCTTTGATTATAAAATCCCAGTCAAAAGCATTGCATCTACCTTTTTAGCTGCCTTGGGCAGATGGGGCACAACTCGGGAGAGTAGCTTATCTAAGTGAAGGGCATCAATCATTATAAAAGCCAAGGGAAAGCACCGCTGCTTTATGGGGCACTGTTACTGCAAAAAGCTAAGAGATGGGACTCCAAATCCTACTGCTGCCTTGTAGAATTTATTCAGTAAAGGTTAGCCTGCGCAGTGCTAACCACCTTGCAGGTAAATACTAAAACCATTATGAAATCATCTCAAGGATTCAACTCTAAGCTCGCCAAGCAAGAGAACTGAATAAATAATAATGTATGGCTACAGAATTAGCTTTATGCTCACTGAACTGATTGTTTCCATTTTGTAAATTTCCATATGGCCACTTTATACACATCTGGGAAAATTTTATACCTACCACCATTGGTTTCCTTGGCCCTGAAAATATAGGTTTAGCAGTTAAAATCGGCATTCCAGCTTCTTTAAAATCCGAGATACTACAAAACATACATCTTATGGCAGGCATTTTGTAAATCCAATATGGCCGCTATATACACATCTAGGCAAATGCAAACATTTATTTTTTGATTCCTGAGACCATAAGCTTTCCAAAAATGTATAGGTTTGCAAATACTAAAAAGTTCCCACAAAATTACATTAGGAACCTGACTAATTAGACCTTACACAAGTTTTCTTAAGTAATCATGGTCTGAATTTATTTGATGAATTTTGATTATTTGTGGGACATTTTTCGGATTGTTGTTGTCTATTTTTATCATTGTAACCATCACCACATTTTAGCCGATGAACCCTTCAGTCTTCATTAAGTGACTCAGCTCAGGAACCCTTCTACAGTAACTGATAGTCTTCACGTAACTTTGAACTTAACATCTGTAACCATTCATGGTTAACAGAACTGGGGTTTGAATAAAGACTTATGTTTTGAAAATGATTTCTTAATTTGTATTACCCTTGAAGGGAGGGTTTAAGGCCTCATCTTCAGATTATGCTCATTCAGACCTGTAAAAAAAATACCTTTATCTGTTGCACGACAGGACTTGGTTAACAGTATAATAGCAGTTTACTTCCAAGGATTGAATAAAGGGTTAAGTTTTGAGTCCTGTAAAGACTCCCAATTAAGGTATGAAATCAATCAATTGAACCAGGCTGACAGGTTGAAATGTAGTGAACATGACAATGATAAAGATGAGGACACTAGTCCAAAAAAATAGATCTACTTATTACCAAGCCTCATTTCAAGAATAAGATTTGATTATCTTTATTTAATTTATTCTCTGATCTAATCTCATCTTGATTATCATCTCCACAATAATTCATCTGAAGTGTCCTTTTCCCTTCTTTTGTTTAATATCAAATAATAGAAAAATCATTGCATTTTTTTTATCATACATGTTTACAAGTAACACAGTATATTTTTGGCATATATTGAAATGCCTCTACTTTTTTGCCAAAAGTAGATGCTATAAATACTGACTTTATAAGAAAAATCTTAGTCAAGTCAATAACTGGTAATCTTACTTGTATATGAATTTTATACTATTTTTTTAAAGCACTTAATCACTACAAAAGAATAAATATTGTCTAATATTTCTTTTTCTGTTAAACAAATCTTAACTTGGCTTTGTCAGTTACAAAAATGGTTGATATGCTGATTGTGTGGGAGTTATTGAATTTTACATTTTGTTATGATGCTACGATTAAAATGTTGTATATTAACTCTTTTAAATTTTCTATTAAATGAGTCAAGAGGGTTGAAATTATATTTACTTGGTGAGCACCAAGTTTGACACAAGGTCATTTTTATGTGCTCTTACCCAGGCTTTTTACATTCGCTGTTACCCTTCACCTAGATGAGATGCTCTCCAGAGTTAACGAGCCCCAACTGCCCGAGGTAGCTAAAGATGAATGCAATAGCTTTGACTGGGATTTGAACTCGCGTACCACGATTCCAAAGCCCGAGTTTTTACCAATGCTCCAACCTCGCTGCCCAAGAGGGTTGACATGCTGGTAAAATAAACCATCCAATCAATCAATCAATAAAATAATTTTGAGATAGAAAAATAGTTACTTTAACAAAAACAATTTTTTTTTTCATACTCCTAAACTATAATTGATATACCATAAAAATGTCCTTTTTAGTCATTGTTCATAGTGTTGTGTTACTATATCAAATTCATTCAATCATTAATCAAAAAATTTTTATGAATCTTATTTTTATGTGCATATATCTATTTTTAGATATTTGACTGTGTGGATACTAAATGCTGTAAATATATTGATTTGGAATTCAAAAACCCTCATAGCTACTTTATTCAACATTTATACTTTATTCCTCTGGTTATCGTCAGTTGTTTAATTACAGTTATCATATTACCTTTTAATCTTTGATGATGACATTTGTATTTATTTCAATTGTTATTGATTTGTGCTTATTTATTTGATTTTTCTAATTAACAATGATACTATCTTTTTGAAGCTCGCTCATTTAAAAAAAAAAAGAAAAAAATGATTTTTATAATAAATTGATAAACTTGTACAAAGGTAAATCAAAAGCTTCTAAGAAAAATTGAAGATTTGCAGAAGCTGCAAAATTATTTTTCTACTTAAGATCCACCTAACTCAATAAGCTTCTGCAAGTGATGTTTCCATCAAGAAATTCCTTCTTGATAAAATTTTGTTGTCCTATTTTCACCCGGATTAAGTTTATGAAATTTGTCTTAGAACTTTTTAATTTACCCTCTTATTTACATTAAATAGTCTATCTATTGCATTGGTTTTCATGGGGGGGGGTGATATGAACATTCAGGGAAGCACTGGCGTGGAAGTAGTCGGATGAGGGGGTGTTAAAATTGTAAAGATAGCCTTATAGTAATTACAATAAAATGTTCAATTGGTGTTGCTAAAAAGGCTGGAAAAACAGGACGATTTAATGAAGCATTTCCCAGTCACTGCAAATAGATGTGTGTGCCTGTATACACCCACCTTATATTCTCTTAGATGTACCGTCTTTATGGCATTTGTTGGAAGAGGAGAGTGCTGGCATTTTCGTCTAGCGGTGAAGGGGGGGCGCTGGCAAAAAAAGTTTGAAAACCACTGATCTATTGCAAATGATGTATTTCAGAAATGTTTTTTGAATTTTACTATGAAGTCTTTTTATGTCAAAATCCTTTTTTTACAATGGCTTTCCATTTCAATAAAATATGATAGAAACACTAATATGTTTGTTATTATGATATATGTTTGCATAAAACATTATATACATGGAATAAATAGTCGAAAATGAATAATTTGTTGTTCCGAAAGTAATGCCTCCAATCTTTTTTTATTCCACTGAATGGATCAGAGGGAATCGTAAAATGCATTTTTTTATGCTGAACTTATGCATTCATGACCTGAAAGTTTAATTTTGTTGCAGATATTGTGATGTGAGACTCTTAAGAAAACAACCTTCGATGTGGACATGCATCAGAAGCAGAGATACATCATTGAATTTTTCCATGCAGAAAAAGTTAAACCAATCTTCATGGCGCTTGTTGAGCGTTAAGAAAGCAGATGCAGTTGATGTCAACACAGATAGGAGATGGATTTTTTGATTTCAGAGTGGCAACAGATGTGAGTGACAAATCATGCTCCAGATGCAAAAATAGACCACCTTGTTCATTTCTAAGGTGCATTAAAAATGGTGGTGACTAAGTAGAAAAATAAATTCTGGAGCACAAAAGGTTGCATGTTTTTAATGATACCACTCCCGTCTTCATCGGTCTAGAACTTTAAAAAAATAATCTTTTAAAAATAGTTGATATGACTTTTGGACCGAGCTTCAAATTTCATGAAATTATGTGTTGTTGTTTATTCTTTTTGTTTAAATGTCTTTTCAAATGCTTTTGTTTCTTTAAAATCTAATTACATACTACTTTTCATTTTTCAGGTAAGAACTTTTATTGCTTATTACCACTTCACTCTTCCGTAAGTTTAGTTTTCTCTTTTTTATTATCTTTGTGATAGTTTTATCTGTCTGTGATTATATATATATATATATATATATATATATATATATATATTAATATTTGTTTGTTTTAATGTTATCACACCCGTCTTAATATCTCTTCAACTTTTA
>JAUZSX010322274.1:0-25099 GCA_034780655.1 Idiosepius hallami | reverse complement strand
GGAACAAGGCCAACCTCTGCCAAGGAGTCGTGTGGTGACTGCAGGTGCATCAGTCTCCCCACGTTAAAAGACATCACCCACAGGTGTCCTCCACGAAAAGGTCCACAGATCCAAGACGGAGGACAGTCATACTCGACAACGATGACGCCAAGAAAAAGGAGAATATAACACGCTTAATTAATAGTAACCATAAATTATATCATAGCAATTACTGTACAACTTGTGAGATAATTATCTAAACCTTAGTTGAAGAAATTCCTCCAGCTATGCTTATGCTTCTTTCTATATAACTTGCCATGTTTTTAGAAGTTTTACTGTTGTTTTGTTTTTGTTTTTTTTCATAAAGTAGTCATTATATTTTTATAATGCTATTTTTTTTACCCACCTGACAACTGGGTCAGCATAATTGAACAACAATGTTTTTGTTAAGGAAAAATAAGTAGAAAGTGTGATGGTTTATTCTTCAGAAACAATTGAATATACTTTCCTCACTTTTTTAAGTACATGCTGGCATCATGTGCTCTGTGCTTAGCCACTTAGTAGCCCAACGCAAATACGCCTTGTGGCTCCTTTATCCTAAAAAAAAAGCAACCTGCGTGCCCTCAACATACTGGAGCCTTTGAATATATATATACATACATATACAAATATATAAATAGAGAGAGATAGGCAGAGAGAGAGATGGAATGCGCCATGCAGCTCCTTTACCCTAAAAAAAGGCAATTTGCACCCTCTTAACATACTGGTGCCTTTGACTATATATACATATATATACAAATATATATATATATAGAGAGAGAGAGAGAGAGGGAGATAGACAGAAAGATAGATGGATTGATAGATGTAGATTTCAAATTTGATTTTCTAATTAATCTAAACAATTGCTTTAGCAATTTTTTGCATTACAAAAGATCTGCAAAGTGAAAGGGCTTTGGGGCTCCTAGGGGGCATGGTTTTTTATGGCATTGGAACAAGGCCCTCTTCCACCAAGGGGCCGTGTGGGAGCTGCAGGTGCTTTCACTCTCCCCAAATTAAAAGATATCACGTGCAGGCGTCCTCCTAAAAGGGAATCCATCCTACAATCGAGATTAGGAATGGCTTCTACAAAGCACATGATCCATCAGTCGAATCATCTGAAGGCCCACAGAAATCACAGTGGAGGATAGTCATACTTGAGAACGAATGATCGCTAATTATGATTTCATAATTGTTTATGCAGACAATAATAGTAAACCTCCCTCGAGCGGAGAGCGCAGAGGCCATACGTCCTGGCTTTTTTTTCCTTTTATAATTCCCGATTGTTTGTAAAATATGTTTTCTTTCTTTCTTGTTTTCTCTATTAAGACGATCACAGCTTATCTTTAAAAAAAAATGCTGGAAATGTCCTCCATTAGTATTAGCACGGTAACGTTTTGGACACCTTATATGTTTTACTTTAATAACTTTTGGATATCCTGAATATGAATCTGATAATATCAAGAATAATTCTGTATTCTTAAAATTACAAAAGTAGCAAGAAAGAAACTTTTTCAACACTAATAATATGAAAATATATTTGAATACCATGATACAGAAAATATATCGTAATTCGTAAATGAACAAAAATTTATCAAAAGATCTGAACCAAGAAAGACCTTAAATAATGAAAGAAAGTTGATCAGTCAAAAAAAAAAGCATAGGATAACTCAACTCATCTTGATAATACCCTAAATATCAAAAAAGGGTTTTCTATTTACAAACAATGATTCATTCAAATACAACCTTTAATTAAATTAACCTATTTCTATTCTGATTTTCTTCTTCACTATAGTTTTTTTGTTGTTTCTTTTTTTTTTTTTAGAATACAAAACTGTGGCTGTCAGTTCTACTTTTTTGTTTTAACTGGAGAATGGTGTTAATCTTTTTTTGGCATTCTTTCCTTTTGTTTTTTCCTTGTGTAATTAAAAGGAAGGATATATTTTTAAAAATATTATTGTAAATTAATTGTGTCTGGAAAATGAATAAAGCTTTATAGGAAAAATTCTTATAGCAAACAATGGAAGAAAAAGAAAAAATTCAAATAGTTTTAACAGTTTATAGGTCTGATCTGTAACTATCTTTTGATACAAAAATTTTAAAATTTCGTTCATTAACCCTTTAAGCCCTAAAGAACCAATACATCAGCCCTGGCGACTTCAAGCAAAAGAAGACACAAACACAACGATATTTCAACCCCACCTTTGGAACCTGACTTGGCAATATTACCAAGTAGTCACTTAGAGCTGTTCTATGAAAGAATCCTATTGGAGTCAAAATATCAGATCTATCTATCTATCTAATCCTATCCTATCCTATCTATCAATATTTGATATGTCTTTTTTGCCTTTGGCTACTAAGGTCGATATATCGGCCATGTAGGATCTAAAGGGATAAAACAAAAGTTATGTTTAAACATGTCATCGTTGAATATATAGTTAAGTGTTAATTTTACTTGTTTTGATCTGATTTGCAGCTTAACTGCTCGCTCACTTTTTCGACAAAATTTCAAATAATTTTAACAGTTTATAGGTCTGATCCATATCTATTTTTCAATACAAAAGTTTTAATATTTGGTTCATTAAAACAAAAATTATCTTTCAATAAGCCTGATTCTTGACAAAATTATTGGATCAGAAAAATAACTTACAAGATGGACTGCAGGGCCATCTTTAAGGCGCCCGCAATTGTGTGTGTGTGGGGGCGCAAGCTTCATATGGGACGCAAGATTCCTTGGATTAACAGATTTTTGGAATACAAAAAATTACCAAAATTAATTGTTAGGATTAACTAGAAAATCATTATCACACTTAAAATATCATCATCGGCGGTCACTAGTGTTCGAGTATGACTGACCTCCGTTTTTGTTTCCTGTGGACCCTTTCGGGAAGACGCCTGTGTGTGATGTCTTTTAACGTGGGGAGACTGATGCACCTGCAGTCACACGGCCCTTTGGTAGAGAAGGACCTGGTTCCAACCAGCAAGTATAAACGTTCAGGCTAGTGTTATCCCCTAAGGTGAGGACTGGGAGTCTCAGGGTGGTCTGAGATTGTGAAAAACTTTATAACAACAGGGAAGGCTGATCTAAGCCAACAAGTGAGGAGAATCTTAAGTCTTCAGCTCCAGCTTTCTGCTTTCAATTCAGGATAGTTGGACGGGTGGCGGGTAGATTATTATTAGTAATACCCAGTACGTACTTAACTTCATATCCTCAGAAGCAGCTAAGTTGGAGCATTCATTGGTAAAAACTTGGGCTCTGCAATCAAAGTACGCGAGTTCAAATCCCAGTCAAAACCATTGCATTCACCTTTAGCTAGAGTGAGAGTGATCTAGCTGAAAGATGGGGCTCGTTAAATCTGAAGAGCAGCAGAGCTAGCTCATCTAGGTGGAAAAAGGGCACAAACACCAAATGTAAAAACTCCGGGTAAAAATGGCCTTGTGCCAAACTTGGGTTGGTGCTCGCTCACCAAGTAAATATAATATCCTCAGAGGCTGAAATAGTGTTGAATTAGAATCGTACATAAAAATCAACGGGGAGAGGGTGATATAAACTAGGCAGACAGGGGTTGTGGAGAGAGGGTCAGACAGAAAAATAAAGCTACTGGGTTAAAAAAATATAGATAAACAAAGAAACATAAAAAGAGGGCAAAGCATAAAGAGATTGTATAGACGGGGAAAGAGAGAAATAGACAAAAGGAGGTTAACAAGGAAGAGAGACAGGGTGAACGTAACGTGACCACGATATTGACAAGGAAGGAGTGAGTAGAGAACAATAACATTAACAAACAGAGTAGAGACACAGAAAGCAACAAATAAAGAAATTAGAGAATGAGAAAACAGGTTGAATGAGAGAGGGGAATAAAAAGAGTTGAGAGAGAGAGAGAGAAGAGATAAATAAGAAATAGCGATAAGGAAAATTGGACAGGCAGAGAGAAAGAGAAAGAGATAGACATAGACAGACGGGGAGATGAAGAGTAATAGTCACAAAAACGAAGAGATGGAAAAAGAGAGACATACAATGCGGAAAGGAAGGTCAAGATAAAAGAGTAGTGGTACCAGCAGCAGCATCGATATATAGAGAGAAATAGAGTAAGATATTAATAGGCAGAGAGAGAGAGAAAGAAAGAGAGGCAAATAGAGAGAGAAAGAGAGGCAAATAGAGAGAGAAAGAGAGGCAAATAGAGAGAGACAGAGAGGCAAATAGAGAGAGACAGAGAGAGTTAGTACTAATTACTACTACTACTGTAACAACAGTGTTGTTTTGTAAACTAAAACTAGTTGATCTACTGCCAATTAATTACTATTCAATCCCTCCTTCGAAGGGGGATGATATTGTTTTAATTTAATTGACTCCTTCTTCGGACGAAAAAATAGAAACAATTTTTTTTAATTTAAAACTTAAATTAATATTGTTTTCTAATCGATTAACTCCAATAAACATTCATATGTGTTTTAATTTTTCGTATTGGATTCAGTCGCAATAAATATAAAAGTAAAATTGAAGGAAATAAAATATCAAAAGGTGACATTTTTTTTTAAATAACAAAATGGCATCAGACAGACGCAGTCAGGTATGTCAATCAATTTTTCTTTTTAAATTAAATTATTTTGTTTTCATTCTTTTAATTTGGGTTGTTTTTTTGCTCAATATCTATTATCTTAAAAAAAAAAAAAAGAATTTCAGAAATTATTTTTATTTTACTCAAATACTTTCAAACTACTTTTTTTTTTACAAACAAAACAAAAATATTTTAAACCGTTTTTTTTTCCTGTTCCGTTTACTTTACAGATTTATTTACGATCTGTTTTTATTTGAAAAAACTTTCTAAATATTTTAAATTTAAATATTATTGTGTAAATAAGGAAAGTTTAAGGAATACGATTTTTTTTTTCAGAAGCAGAGATATTTTTATTTTAATTCCTTCAAAATAATTCGTATTTTAAAAAAAAAATAACATTAAAAATAAAATAATTCCTTGAATGATTAGAAAAAATAAATAAAGTAAACAAAAATCCAGATTAATTCAAGCAATCAAGTTTTAATAAACACAATTTCCTACGTATTATCAAAATAAATAATTTCACATTAAAACAAAAACACCTGATGATGCAGAAAGAAAAACCTAAACGATTAGTTTTTTTACTTTCGTATTTCTTTTTTCTTTTTACAATCCTACTATTTCTTTCTTTTTTTACACCCTGTTGTTGTTCATTAAACTTAATTTTATTTCGTTATTTATTTTTTCCTTGTGGGGAATTATTATAATATTTAGAAAATAGATTGAATTTATGTAATAATTTTAGCAGAAAAAAATAAAAAGCAAATTTACGATTCGTTGTTCACCAGAAATGAATGAAATGTTATAATGTTTTCCTTTCACCTCATTAATGGAAAAAAAGTATTTTTATTTTAAAATTCAAAGTAGGATTAGTATTAAAAGTTACGTAAGCTTTTTGACTTAAGACTAAATAAATATTGACTTAAGACTAAATAAATAATCGTAACATTTGAAAATAAGCTTGGGAAAAAATTTTTCCGAAAAATATACAATTATTTATGTTGTTAAAACAAAAATACCAACCAACACAACTATTATTCCTTAATGAAATGGGCATTTTTGTAGTAATCAATTAATTTAGAAAAAAAATCAACAAAAGTACTATTTTATGATGCAGTGACTTAAGAATAAATAGTAATTAGATCCGGGAGAATAAAATGAAGATATCCAATATCATTCATTCGTTTTAAATTCAATTGTTGAATTAATTCTACGTAACCAGAAGGGAAAAACATGATCAAATAATTAAAAAATTTCAAACCTTTAAACCCTGACTTATCAAAATTATCACGTAGTTAATAAGATCTGTTATATTAAAGGAACATATTAAATCCGAAATATTGGTGTGTTATGTTGTTAGGGCCGATATATCAGCCTCTTATGGTCCAAAGGCTAAGCAAGTCTCACTCCGCACTCACTCACTGACACTTGTTTTAAAAACATTTACGCTTAAAAACATTTTTTTTCCAGAGATAAAAAGATTAAAATAACGTAACTTTTACGTTATTGAAAGAAAAACTATAAAATCTCAACATTTTTTAAAATAAATAATTTGATGGCTTCATCTTATTTTTTCATCGTACTTTGAAAAAAAAAACTTAACAAAAATAATAGATTGATTTTGTCTAAAACTTAATCGTTTACATTTGGACCCTGACTTATCAAAATTACCAAGTTGTCACTCTGAGCCATTTTTTTTAATCATTGTTATTGTTTTTAATGGTGTTTCTTGGTGTCTTTAAGTTAGTCATTTTAAAAGTAAAAATGATAACACTACCTTTCAAAGCGAAAACTGCCAGTTTGAAAAAATGGGTTTCTGAAGGAAGAAAGTTTCATCATATCGTCCAGTCTATGTCTTGTTCATCAAATTTTGTCCGGTTGGTTTACAATTTGCCTAAAATTGAAATTATTGAATTATTTATTTAAATCTTTTAATGGTTAATAAATTCATGAAACTAAATCTAACTGCAATGCTTTATGGAACCGACCCAACCGACCCAGAACATTTGATAAAATTATTTTTTGTTTTTCTCAAACTATAAAAATGCATTCAAAAAGACCCCAAGAAAAATTATGATCGGAACGTGAAAAAAAATTACTTCAGGATCTTTTCTTTTTGTTGCTCTAATGCTCTAGACTTTTGGAGCCAAAATGAAATTTGGGTTTCTTGGGGCCCTCAACAAAAATTCGACAATGATTTGATTTGTAACTTCCGGTTTTTGATTCTTGCTACTTAAATTTTAATCCAAATGATTTTTGTTTTATCTTTATAAATTAAAAACATTTAAACGAAAAAAAAGTTTTATTTTGAATAAAACCAGTTACAGTCGTAACTTTTCTTTGTCTTCTTTGACTAACCAAGTTATCCCATGTAAATTTAAGATGAGAAAAAAAAATTAAAACTTAAAATTTTTTTTTATCCACTAAACAATGATGGCTGGAAAGCAAAACAATAAACCATTTAACTGGACAGTGTTTTTTTGTTTTTTTTAACCACTGGTTGTAGAAGAACTGGGTTTATTATTGGTGGCAAGAAGTAAAGTCACTGCATTTTCTGTGTTGATCAAGCAAGAAGCACTCTGGACCAACATTTTGGCATAAGAGCAGTTATGTGCTCTTTCTTCTGCTTAGGCAGATTGCCCACAACAACATACTTGGATTGTAGCAATTGTCTTATGGACATTTCTGCTGAAAACACTTTCCCCTTCGACCCGGTCAGTGAGAGTAGAGCAGGACAGGACAGCAAGGGTGGAGAGCAGTTGTAAAAGCTTGGTCTCTGGAACCCTATGATACGAGTTCAAATCTCGGTCAAAAACCATGATATTCAGTGATTCACTTTCAGCTGTCTCAGACAGATGAGGCTTATTAATTCGGGAGAGGAACTTATCTCAGTGAAAAGCAACACTAATAACAAAAATCCTAGGGATAGAATGAGCACGTAAAATTAGCCTTGTGCTTAACTTAGGTTGGTGCTCAACCAAGTAAATATCCTCTCTTTCATTTTGAAAATAAATAACTAAATGTAAGATTTGAATAATAGCATTGTGTGCCACAAAATAAAGTCAATAATATTTTGAAGCAATTAACATTAAAAATATAAATGAGATACATTTGTCAATGTAGATTATTTTTGGTGTTTAAAATAGTAAAAAAAAACAAACAATTGAAAATGAGTAAATAATAAAAAATACAACCTAAAATCTTGCTTGTACAGAGTTATTAAAAAGTCATCTGACAAAATGTTTATTTGATTATTGTCTTTTTTGTTTTTGATAAATTGATTTAATACAAATGGAATTTCAAAGAAGATAAAAAAAGTAAGAAAAATAATTGTAGGTTGTTTTGACATGCATAGCCTTGGTATTTAGGATAGCAATGGCTACTTTTGAGTTTCTTTTTAATAAATGGATAAAGTTAATACTGAATAAACTATTCTCTAATAAAAGTTGGATGGACAATGAATATTTAGTCAGGGGTTGTTGGTGTTACCATCACCCATCACTAATAATTAATTTATTGTGATCAACAACACAAGGCCTTCATCACAAAACAAATATAGTATTTATTGTAGGCATATAGCAAGAAAGTAGTTTACAAGAAAACTGGAAATGTACAACAAGAGAGTGGATGTTGAAAGAAGAGAGAGATGGGTGCGGATGAGAGGTCCTTCTCTTCTGCTGGTTGTGTTTCTTCTGCCGTCTGACTTAAAGTTCTTGGAGTGAGGTCGAAGTAGTCCCTCAGACCACTTGCAGGAATCATTAAGCAGTTCTGGCCAACTGGTCAGTGGGTGGTCGGATCATCTGACAGCGATTCCGGTCTGAGATGACTGCTACAAATAAATACCATTTTTTACTTATGGGTGAAGCCAAGTATATGTAAGTTTACATAAAGGTTAAAAAAATAATAAAATAGTTACAAAATGAGAAATAGATTTTTTAATGATTGAGTAAAAAACATTTAGAACTGCTGTACTTAGGTACATCTATGGGAGACATATTTTCAGTAGCGTCTTTGATGCTTTCTGCCCAAATCAAAATGACACTTATTAAATAACATTCTAAATATAACGTTGTATGGCTGGTCTTTTTGTCGATGAACTATCAATGTCGGCTGGCCGGATCAAGCTGGAATTTGAAAGGGCTACTTACATTTTGGATGGTGTTCGTTCTCCTGGACCCTTCCAAGATTCCCTGCTGTCCATCTTCGTGTTGCTCACCAAAGTTGTGCTAGAATCAAGAGTATTTAATGACATTAAGACAGACATTTTCAGTTAACCATTTTATTCAACCATCTCTATACTTCTCTGGACCAATTTTGCCTTCTTTAGCCCTCTCTGACTGACTACACGTGGTGTTAATGTTTTTATAGTCAGTGTGACGTCACTATCAGGGTTGCCCAAACATTGACGAAAGTGAACGATACTCACTCCATACCCCATATCGCTATATTAACAACTATACAAATGACCTTATGTCTTCTTCGAATGTTGCTCATGCAACTCCCAAGACCACACCAATCCATTTTTAGCATTCTCTCCAGCCAGTTCATATGGTCATTTCTTTTAAAAACACTCGACAGAACAAGTCCAAGATGTTTTCTCAATCCATATCCAACATATAGAAATACATGTTCTAAAAAATTAAAAACATGATTAAAAAGAAATTTAAATTTTAAAAAAAAATTAAGATTGCAAATTAAAACATACTATGACTTAAACAAAAAATTCTTGTTTGAATTTAATTTAAAATTTAAAAAGAAATGTTATTTTATTAATTAATTTATAATGTCCAGTTGAAGAATATGAAAAACATTATCCATTTTAAGTACATTGAAAATAGGTCTCATAATTTGTTTAGTTTTAGATGGGATTTTTTATATGTTTAATATTACAATTATTTGAAATGATAATTATCTTGATATTGTTTAGAAAAATGAATAAAACTCAGTATTTCATATTTCTATTTTTTTAAAGTTCCATTTGCATAAATGTAAAAATCAAATTAAAACATAAATAATTTCTATTCATTTGTTTGGTTGAAAAGTAATTTGGTTCTCACCCCTAGATAAAATAGCTCTGCAATTATTCTAATATTACATTTATGAATGAAAAATATTTGTTTAATTGTTTTGGTTTTAAATGACTAATGGTCAGTATATGATATGATAATGTCACATACAGCTCTAGTCTAATTGATTCTACATTCCACACTTTCAACATATTTTTATAAATACATAGACAAGATAAAATGAACTTTTTTCCATATTTTCACTTTGAAGTGAATTTATCTTCTGTTTAAAAAAACCCCCAAGTTTTGCTAAAGTGTGGAAGTTCCTTTGGTACAGTGTGAAGGCATTCAGACTTTCGAATCTTAATATGTTGGTTTGAATCCCAGTTGTTACATTTGATTTTATGGACTAAATACCCTTGGGAAAGGTAATCCTTACATTCCATTCAGCTAAGGATTAAATAGTGCATATTGCATTATTAAAAAACTACAGCATAAAAAGAATGTTTATCAAAAATGACCTAAAAACTGGGCTGTGCTTAGAGCCCCCGCAGACCCCGCAACTGTAGGGAGGCCGCAAGCTCTCTAAAGGTTGAAGGCTTCTTGGCTTCCTGGATTGTTCGTAATGCAAAAAATTACCAAAATAACTAATTATTAGGATTAAGTAGAAAATACATCTATCAATCCATCTGTCTGTCTGTCTGTCTCTATTTGTATATGTATGTATATATACACTTTGATCAAAGTATTTATTTTATGAGAAGTGAATGGGTCACAAAAGAGTCTAGTTAAGGTAAGATTTAGGTGCATGACCAACCCGAGTAGTCCCCCCCCAATCGGCCTTGTGCCAAAGCCTTTGTATTTTAGGCTAAATAAAATACACTTTGATCAAAGCCTATAGTATGTTGCGGGTGTGCAAATTGCCTTTTTAAGGGTAAAGGAGCCTCAAGGCGGATTCTGCTTTGGGACCAGTAGGTGGCTAAGCACTTCACTGCCTATAAAGGTTGATGTGCTGAATAACAAACAAAAGAAAGTGTTCAATTGATTTGAACAAAAGTGAATTGTATCAATATCAGTAAATTTAAAATGATAATAGATTAAAAAAAATCTAATATTGATTATTTTATACATGCAAATGACCCAGAATTTTTGTGTCAAAAATTCTAAACATTTCTTTTTAGATAAAAGCAAAAGAACTGATTCATTATTTGATGTAAAACAAAAACAAAAATGTTCCAAATCTTTAAAAAAAAATATGTTGCTATTAATAAAATCCTATTGTTTATAAAGTAGAAATATTTGAAAAAGGTACATTTTTTTCTCTAGTGTGCATAATTTAGATTTTAGCATTGATACTCTCAATTGCCCAGTAAAGATGATTTCAAATTTAACATTAGAGAATAAATGAAATATTTAAAACATCTTATCTATATATATATATATATATAAAAGTTAAATCGTAGTGTTTGATTGGATTCTACATCTGATTTCGAATATCCGGGTTATGAGCACTGTGCTAGAGAGAGCCAAAGAAAACAAGAAATTGAACTGTAAACACTCGTATTCTTAAATGGTCACCCATCTAACTATTGACTAGACTCGACTTTGCTTAACTTTGGTAATCTGATGGGAATGCGACTTGACCGTACAAATTATTTTAACAATATAAGAGTGGAGATTGTTGCTTAAAAAATAATTTTTAAAAACACGGGGAAGGTATGATGTAGCATTTTTTAATCAAAAATAAATTAATTAATCACAATGAAGCATTTTTGAAATTTAAGAAAAATTCATTTTCAAACACAAAGCGTTTTTGAAAAAACAATTATTGGCAAATCCCTGGCGCCGGGTAAAACCAGGTAATACTTCTAGTTTATTTTAAGATTCATATTTTTCAAATGAAAAAAAACACTTTATATAAACCTGATACACTTTGTTTCGTGGAAGGAAAATTTCTCAAGTTTTCATACAAGATTTTAGTGGAATAATATTTCTTTAACTATTTTGGTGCAGTATTTGTGTGTTTTAACTGATAATTACCTGGAGTAAACACTGTGTGTAGCTCTTATGTATTATTTTTCAGAAAGTAATTTAGAAAAATCCATTTACTTTTAGTCATTTTCCTTTTTCAATATTTATGATAATAAAACAAAACAGTTTACCAAGAAATAAAGAAAATATTTAAGCAATAAAGACGTATCAAGTTAGAAAGGAAAAACTATATTGATCCAAATTTATTATTATTGTTATTATTATCATCATTTGTTTTGTGAAATTAATTCTGAAAATAGTTTTTTTCATTAAATAGAATATCTTATTTTTTTAATTCATAAAATTAACTCCTTTGTCTAATCAATGTGGTTGTTTATTTTAGTTAATATTTAGTTGAAAAATCTAATTTATATCCCAATAAGTCTTTATCCTCAATATTTAGTCTTAAACCATTTTCTTTAATTTTGGATGTACTTAAGCCGTTTTATTCTTTCTTTTCTCTCAGCTGAAAATATTGATCTTTGTCACACAACAACCTGGTTCAAGGTTGAATTGTTTAGCTCTTCTTTCTATCTTCTTCTCATTCCAATTACTTTTATTATTTTAAGATCTAAAAAGATTTAATGAGACTTCATATTATCTCAAATAAATCAAAGGAGTTTGTTATACATATATTGGGGTTTCTTAATTTGTTTTCGATAAAGCCAAAAGTAATGAATGAATATTAGGGTAATTGTAACCATAGATATGGTATAAAGGGTTAATCAACATCACTGGCAAACACTTCATGTGAAAGATTAACCCAGAAGTAATGAATGAATATTAGAGTAGGGAGTAACCATAGATATGGTATAAGGGAAGAGGTCAATAACACTGGTAACCATTTCATGTGAAAGATTGACCCTGAAAACATGGGTAAAAATGCAAGATTTATTAGTTTATCATGAAAATTGGCAGATTTAGTGCTTTAAAATGTAATGGAAAATGACTCTTAAGTCAAAAATATTGAACCTCAAAATTTACAACTTTCACTCGAATGTTGTTCAACTTTTAGTATGATCTTTAGTAGACCCAACATGACATAAAACCGCAAAAAAATAAAATGTTGCAATTTTTGGGGTGTTGGGGTATTTTTAGCGTTAAATTGACTGGATTATATATTTACTTGGTTGAGTACCAACTCAAGTTAGGCACAAGACCAGTTTTATGTGTTGATTATATCCCTAGGATTTTCTGATCAGTGTTGCCCTTCTCTTTGATGAGTTACTTTCATTGAGTTAACAGGTTTCATCTACCTGAGTTTTTTGAATCAGTGTTATTTTTACACTTAGATGCGGTACTCTTCCAAGGTAACAAGCCTCATTTGCGCTAGGTAGCTGAAAGTGAATGTAATGTTTTTGACTAGGATTGGAATTTGTAATATGATTCCAGAGTCCAAGGCTTGGAGTGATGAATTATCAACGTGAGGAAAAAAACCATGTGATGAAAAGTCTAGTGATGAATAGACAGTGATGAATCATTGGGTGATGAAAAGACAGCACACCAAAATATATATATATATATATATACATAGCTATCAGTGAATTCCATTAAGATTTGATTTCAGTAATGATGATCAATTTTATTCAAATTTCAACCTAAGCCATTATGGTAATATCTAAGTTAATGGAATATTTTAAATCAATTTATTGAACCAAACATTAATTTATTTTATTGAACCTATTTTTTTCTCCTATTCATTTTGATTTTCTTTGTTGAAATGAAAAATAGAAAAAAGATTTAGAGGAACAGGAAATAGAACATCTTTTCTCTTGATTTTCTTTTTTTTTTTCTTTCCATTCAAGATAATTTCTTAAAAATTAATCTTTTATTAGAAGTATTACCCAGCTTTGCCCGGCGCAGGGGAATATCCAAATACTTTTTTTTCAAAAACGCTACGTGTTTGAAAATGAATTATTTTTTCTTATTTTCAAAAACACTTCTCTGTTATTTATTTACTTGTTTATTTTTAATTCAAAAACGGTTCTTTGTATCTTCTCAGTGTTTAAAAAAAATTCTTTGAAACAAGAATCATCACTTCTAAAATGCTGTAATGATTTATACCGTCAAGTTGCATTGGAGACAACACATCCCGTCAGATCACCAAAGTTAAGCAACGTCAAGCTTGACCAGTAGTAAGATGGGTAACTATTTAAGAATACCAGTGTTCACAGTTCAATTTTATATTTTCTCCTGAAAATACATGAACTAGCCACACGCAACCTCGTAAATTCAAAATCGTATGTAGGATCTGTTCAAATTCTTTTACAGTTTTATAGTATTTAAGATGTTCAGTTCGTGTCAAATATGTAAAACCAAAACTATTCCATTACTTTTTTTTTCTAGTGTCTGTAATTACATTAAAAAAATCATTTGGTTTAACAGAAATATGAATGTTATGTGGTGTGGAATAAGTATGATTATTTCCTCTTCATATTGGTTATGGTTACTTCTTTTTGGTGTCAATATGTGTATTTGTATGTAAAATATTTGTTTTTATTTCTTTTACTGTAAATCAAATGAAATTGGAAGATTATGAGTAAAACTAGAGTTTCTTTTTCAGGTTATGGTTGGGGATTTACCTGATGATTTCCTTCGAGTGTCTTCTGATCCAACTGCTCAACAAATTGCTCAGGATGAACGAGTTGCACAAATCTTACAAGCACAACAACAAGCAGGTGTCTCTTTTGTCACTGGCAATATTGCAGGACGATTAAGTATTACACTTGTTACGGTCAGTATTCTGATTTTGAGTAAGGCCTTCTGTTTCTCTATCCAATTCTATTTAAACAGATATACAAGGTGCCTTCAAGGAGTTTTCCACAATTAGTTTGTACAGACATTTAGAATTATTCTAGGCTAGGGTTTCCCAATGGAATCCGTACTGCCTACTAGTGGGGGGTTACGAGGTGGGCAGTGGCCAAATTTATTGTATAGGGGATCTGTGAAATACTTGGAAGGTGGGACGTTGAAAGACTGAGAGCTTATATTATGTGTAAAATAAAAGAACAAAAAGTTCATTTGCAAGAAACTATCATTGAAGTTCAATGTGACAAAGAAGTGAAGATAATCTTTGAAAAATAAGGTATGAATGTTATGAGTACTAAGTTTCCACTATTATGGAATAAATTGAAGCTATTTTTTATTGCCTTCCCATCATCATATTTAGTGGAGAAATGATTTACTGCTGTAAAAAATATTCTAACTAAAAATAGAAACCGAATGGATGTAGTGAATTGTGTTGATCTAAGAGTTTTTCTATCAAATATGGAACCAAATATTCCAAAACTTATTGCTGATCATCAACCACAAGCTGAACTTTGATCGTGAGTCCTGTGGTTATTATTCTGATTACTGATAATAAGCAATGGTATGATATATTAATTGAGCCACTTGATTTATAGCTGTTACTGTTCCCATTCGATCAACAGTGTAGAATTTTGTTGAATAAACTATATGAATATTGAATTATTTATTGTCACTTTAATTATGTACTATCACTACTACTAACATTATAATGTAAGGATACATGTAGGAAGGGGGCGGTAGTAGGTATCAGTGTTTTAAGGGGGTGTTTGCCAAAAGAGGTTGGGAAACCCTGTTCTAGACTCTTGAAAATTCAGTATGTTATTTCTATACATCTTATGAGACGACTGGCCAATTTTATGGTTTCAGATTCAAATGAACAGCCACAGCAGGAATTGGAATACACCTTACTAAAGCCTGATTGTCTTGGCTGGTGAATTTTCTAAAATGCAATCTAGGCATTGTTGGAATGGTACAACAGGTGCATTGCAGCTGGAGGAGATTACTTTAAAGGAGACTTGAAGTTCAGGTGTATTCTCTCAATAACAATGCCTACACACAAAAAAGTCTGGTAACTTATTGAAGGCATTTCATGTACTTCACGTCCCTGATAGAAATCTAAATTCTTAACGTCAAAATTTTTTTTACACACACACACACACCCACCCTGGGTAGTGAAGTTGGAGCATTGGTAAAAACTCGGGCTCTGGAATCGTATTATGCGAGTTCAAATCCCAGTCAAAACCATTACATTTACTTTAGCTTTCTTGAAGTTTAAGATACTGTTTGTAAAAATTTTTCCCAGTTAATTTGTCTTATAATGTTTTGATTAGTTGTTGCTTTATTTTTGGTTTACTGACACTGTTTTTTCTTTCTTTCTTTCTTTCTTTCTTCTTCATTTTACTGTGTAAGTTCGTTCATATTTAGATGAGTCTATTTTATAGCAGAACGATCTAATCTCGGCCAATCGAAGAACTGAATAAAAATATTATCTATAGAATAATTAAATCCAAACAGCCATAATTAACCACTGCTGCTGCTAATTCCTGCTGGTATTATTTTGATCATTTTTACCTATTTTGGACATTAATATTCTTGAGTAATTTACCATTTTGGATTATTGTCGAACTTTGACATTTTACCATCAATTTCACCTTGGATTTATCTGACCCCATATTGAATTTATCTGGCCTCATTTTTACCAGAAATAAGATTTAACATAGTTAATTTTTTATGTGAACAAATTATTAATATGAATGATGTTACAATATAAATGTTTTTTTGTTTCTGGTTTTATCAAGAATAAATTGCATTTTATGAAAAAATAAAAAAGCAAAATTTTTTATTTTTAATTTTAATGTTTTGTTCTTTGTTTTCTTTTCAGGCTAAACTGACCAAAAATTATGGACTCACCAAAATGGATCCCTATTGCCGGATTCGTGTTGGTCATGCAGTATTTGAAACTCCTACTTCTTATAATGGTGCCAAAATTCCTCGTTGGAATAAATGTGTTCAATGGTTAGTAGAATTATATATTTGTTTGTTGTTTTTTGTTTTCATCAGTTGATATTGAAAACTAAAAATAAAATAAAACAAGGAAACTAATTTCAGTTAAATAATAATTCGATTTATTTTTCTAATTTGGACAAACAAGGACCTCATCCATATTTTTGCCATTTATACTTTTTTAGTACAACTGTTTATGATATTTTGAAAGAAGTTAATGAAATGAATATTAGCAAATATTTAAAAACAATTTATAGTCACTAAGCTTGTTTTTAAAAAATGACTTTGAAAAGAATATTTAAAATTAGCTTTAGTTCAATAATATTTTTCTTAAAAGGTTTTGATAACTTGCAGAATAACTACTAAATATTGGAAATAAATAGTTCCATTGGATAATTTATTGCTTATCAAATTTCAGTAATAATGAATTAATAATCTAACCACATAGAAATAAAAGTATATTTAGTTCTCTTAAAATACAATTTGAATTGGTTTTAAATTTTATTTATTATTATTTTAATTTATTTCATTGGTTGATTTTATTTTTCTTTAAAAAAAATTTCTTTACTTTCTTTTTTTCTAGTTATTTGCCTGTTGGTGTGGACAGTATGTACCTTGAAATTTTTGATGAAGTAAGTGAATCAGGAAATAATTTAATTTTAAATTTTTCTTTTACCAAAATATATAAAATAATATTGGTTATTTTTTGCTTATAAGAAATAAATAAACCAAAAAGTCAATAGAAAAATGGTTGAAAAAAAAATGAAATAATTTTTAATAAAAAAAAAAACTTTCAAAAAGAAAAAAAACACATTTTAATCACCTTTTTTCTCTTGTTCCTTCTTTTTTTCATAAAAAAAGAGCCTTCATGAAATTCTTGTTTTATCAAAGTAATTAAAACTTTAATAGATATAATTTCAGAGTAATTGTTCAGTTTAATTAGTTTCATTAAGATATAAACTGTTTTTTTTATCTTATTTTTACCATTAAGAATTGGTTAATTCGGATAATAATATTTTAGCTTGAGTTTCATTGAAAAACATTTCTTGCTTTATTGGATTTTTCTAACTTATTTATCATTTATTAATTTTGGATAGTCTTTTCTATCTAGAAAATACATTTTACAATAATCAATAGTATATCCTATGAGATGTGAATATGAACTTAAATTTCTCATAAATAGAAAAAAATTTTGAATGAATGAAAAAAATCTTCAACCAATGTTTTTCTTCTTTAGTTCTAAAATCTTGTTGTTATTGTAGCGCTCTTTTACAGTGGATGATAGAATTGCTTGGTGTCATGTGACAGTCCCTCAATCAGTTCTAAATGGAGAAACCTTGGATGATTGGTATCCATTAAGTGGAAGACAAGGAGAAGAAAAAGAAGGAATGATCAACCTTGTATTAACTTTTACTGTGAGTTTAAAAAAAAAATATATATATCAAACATTTTTTTAGTTTTTTTTCTATTTTAATGTCATTCCATTCAATTTGGGAATTCCTAATTTTTTAATGTTCACCCCCCATAACAGATTTACAAAATCAAATCCACAACACTATGAAATAGATTTTATTTTTTTACAGCTGTCTATAAGAATATTCGTCATTTTATTTCATATCATAACATTTTTACAAGCTATAGAATTTTTTTAGAAATGCTCCCACAATGGTTGTTATATTTATAGATTGTTGCTGTTATTGCTTTATTATTATTATAGATCATTGTTGTTTTATAACAAGCAACAATTTTTCTTAGATTAATTCTGAACAATGCACTTACAGTTTTGTTGGTCTATTAAATCTGCACATAGTTGTAATTGTATTTGGTATGAAAAGAAAAATAGTGGTTGAGCCACATTTTTTTCTATTATTATAAAAATCATATTATTATTGTAGGAATAAGAATGTAAATGCTAGAAAAAAATTTTTTTTTTCTTTATAGTTTTGAATGGAAACCTTATTGTGTAACTTTAGAGAGTTTATTGTTTTTTCTTTTTCTTTCTTTATGATTTTCTTTGATAACAAATACCACTAAATTTTTCTTTTTTTTTCTTTCTAAGGATTTATCTTGTCACAAAACTTTTTCATTTATATCTAAATCTGGACATATTAAGTTGTTCTATTTTATGAACTTTAGTTCTTATTATCAAAAAATTCAGTATGGTTAGATATTACCGTTATGTTACAATGCGTTACACTTTTGGAACTACCACTAAACTCTATGTTTTCCCACATTGCCATTCAATGGTAAGTAAATTAGATTTTTTTAAATGAAAAACTATTATTCTCAAGACTTTAAACCTAAAAATGTCATAATTATTTTAGCTGTATATATAAAGAAGAAAAACAAAATCTTAAAATTATTTCTTTATTGCCAAATTATTTTTAAAATCAAATTTAAGAAATCTAAGATTATAAAATCCTGAAAATATTTTATATGATTCAATATTATAAAGTCCAAATGTTTGTAGAAGAGACTTTTTCTTTTATGAGAACAAATCTAAGATAATTTCTGTTAGAAAGGATTATTGCTACACCCTATCCAGGAGCAAAACAAATGAATGTATTCTTGCACTCACAATTTTGATTAATGTTGTTAAATTATCATTCAACTTTATTAAACTATATAAATAAATGAAAAATGAGATATATAAATTCATGACACTGCTAAGGAAATTATAATTCCTTCTTCCTAACTTCCGTGTTCATCCGCAATCCAGAATCGTGACCAAAACTCTTATAAACCAAATTAATTTTTTTAATCCTAAAATTGTCATCATTTTATCCATAATTCATTGTTTTTTAAAGCTCTGGAACTGAAATAAAAATTGGTTCTGAGAATTTTTAGTTTGTAAAAATAAAAATGTATGAATGAACGAAAGAATTTGTTAGGAATTATTTTGTTATTTGTGACAATTTCAATTACTAATTCTAAAAAAATATTAGTTTGATTTTCTCACTGCTTTTTTCTTTCTGCTCTTCTACTCTCTTCAATATCAGAAATAATTTTTTTCCCATCATTAATATTATTTTTAAAAGAGATTTGTTTTTGTTGTTAGTTTGTAACTATAGTTAACAAAAGCATTTAGTGATGCAATGCCAGCACTAATTAGAACCACCATGAACTGATTTGGTTTTGATCTGAATAAAAGTCCACACCTAAGAATTTTAGGATTAATCTAAGAACTCATATCATCATCAATTTTATGCTTAATTTTTTTAAAAGAATTCTATGATCTGAAAAAAATCAAATGATTTTGAATTTGCATTTTAACATTCCCCCCACCCCTGTTTAAGATCCTTGAAATGTATTAGAATGCATTAGAATTTCTTAATCAATTTGTGTCCAATTTCAAAACATTGTGAGTATTAAATAATTTTTAACTGGTAGGAGGTAATAACACTATTGTTTTTTTATTTTGAATCATTGTTGTTGTTTTTATTATTATTGTTTTTGTATTTTTAAATTACATAAAATAACAAAAATAAAAGTATTTTATTCTTTTAGATAAAATATACAATAGTGTAACATAAACACAGGACCAAATCTATGTTGTTTATCAATTAAATTAATTCACAAGAAAAATGTGACTCAAAAAAACAATTTTTAGAAGAAATGAAAGACTTATTTTACTTCATAAATCCACTGTTTTGCATGTGTGTGTGTGTGTGTGGATACACATTCTTCTTTTGGTGTTGTTTGAGTTTATCAGGGATTGTTAAGTCTTTTCTGTCAAATGTATGCGTATGCGGGCTGGCTGACATTCCATGTCACCCCCTCCTCACTCGGTGACTGTCCTCTTCTATTGTTCATGGAGGATTGTTTTGGCAAGGACTGACCTCTTGTCAAAACAACCACATATCTATATATTTTTGAATAAATGATCTGACGTGACCAATAGTTACACCATCTATCCAAAAATCTGCGCCCTCAATATTACATTACAATAGTATATATTATTACTACTTCACTTGGTTTGATTTGATATTGATCTTATTCCATGGTTCTTGTTATTTCCCCATAAAGCACTGGATCAATTCATTCTTGTGAAAGTATAGTTATACCTCAAATTTGTTAGTATTATTTATTTGATACTCCTGAAAACCAAGGAAATTCAAAAATTTGTCCAAATTTGCTTTTTAAAAACTATGTAATACTTTTGACTTTATTATAATTTTTTGTATGATTGAGATTTAAAAAAGCTAACATTTTAGATTATTTGGACAAAACAGAAGAAATTAACTTTTTTTTTTCTGTTAAAGAAATTAAAAAATAAACTTTTGCAAATTTGACGTATCATTTTTGTTTTCAGCCAATTCAAAATCTTCCAATGGGCAGTTTTGTATGTCCACAACCAGCAATGGTCATTCCTCAAGTTGTTAGTCCAGGAATGTTCTACACTCCTATGCAACCTGTCGGTAAGTTGTTTCATTTTCATTTTTCATAGTTTATATTTCACAATTTTTTAGAAAACTCAAAAAGACAACATCTTATCAACAGATTTTACAGAACTTTAAAAGCATTTTCGTTGTCATGAGACAATAATTTATCATACGAATATAAGAAACCGAGTTCAAATAACCACAAAAGAAATTGAATAACCATTCAAACTTTATGATTATAGAGAAGTATGTATAGTGATTCTGAGTATTTTTTGGACAAATGTCCTCATCTTTATTTTCATATTTGTTTTTTTCTTCACAATGTTTCAACCGGGTGGACCTTCAGTCTTCATCGGGTGTGAATGAGTTCATGTTTTTTAACTTATGTTTTTTTAATGTTTATGTTGCTAGGTATTTGTTTTTGAATGTCGACCCAGTCGAAATGGTGTGAAGAAAAAAATAACTATGAAATAAAGATGAGGACAATTGTCCGAAAAATACCCATAGAAACATTAATCATACCTCATCTCAAGGATTACGAAAAACAATTATGTATAGTGATTTGTAATGATGATTAATTGAATTTTGCATATAAACATCATATCATATTTACTTGGTAGAGCACCAAACCAAGTTGGGCACAAGGCCATTTTTACGTGCTCTATAGACCTGGGCTTTTTTAATTCAGTGTTACCTTCTCTTAGATGAGTTGCTCTCCGTGTTAATGAGCACCATCTGCCCGAGGCAGCTAGAGTAAATGTAATGGTTTTGACTGAAATTTGAACTTGCTTAATACGATTCCAGAGCCCGAGCTTTTACCAATGCTCCACAGTTGCTGCTAAACATATAAACCTTATATAGTTGCATTTATATAATGATATAAACTCAATTCAATAATTATAGAAATTTTCTTATTATTTACTAGTTCTTAGAGCTTTTTTAGGTGTGTCCATATTTTATTTAGCTGTTTAGTTAATGTTTTAGCTATTCCAGTCCTCACTTCTTAGTTTCTGTTGAAATATCATTATTTATCATTTACTTATGTTGTGAGAAAATTTAATCTTTTAATAAATATTTCTTTATTTTTTTTTCTTTTAATTTATTTCAGTTGGTGGAGCTCCTGTCTATCAACAACCACAAATGCCTCCAGCTCCCGCTCCTGCTCAAACTCCTATTTATACAGAAGAAGACATTCAACTCGTGAAGGATATGTTTCCTGCTATTGAAACTGATGTCATACAATCTGTATTTATAGCGCAACGGGGTAACAAGAATTCAGTCATCAATTCTCTTCTATCAATGAGCAGTGACCAGTGAAAGAGAAGAAAAAAGAAAAGACAAACCAACAATACAGGGACTTCTTATTTTACGCGAAGGTTACGATTTTTCACCGAATGTAAATTTAAATAATATATCTGGGCTGAACCGTAAAACACAGGGCATAAAAGGGTGGCGAATTGGGGATGGGTAATATAAACTAACTTGTGGGACAATAAATACATTGTATTTCTAAATACTAAACCACACTGACCAGCCGTGGGCAGTTTGATTTTCTTGACATCACGTAAATTCAAACTAAATGCTTAATGTGACAAATTTCTTGTTGGTTTTCACCTCACTTAAATTTGAAAACACGAAAAGTGAAGACGCGTAAAGTGAAAAGTCCCTGTATTGTTATCATCATCAGCATCATCATCATCAAGATGAATAAGATTTTCTGAGGTTATCCAAAGACTTTCTTCTTCTGTTATTGTTGCCATTTCTCTTTTCTTCTCTTTTTTCGAATGCATAAAATGTTGTTTATATTTAAAATTCTCTAACCTCCTACTCTTTTTTGCTTATTGGCATCATTGTTGCTTTTCTGAAGGGGCAGGGAGAGTTTGTTGTGGATTCCACAAAAATTGCAACACAATCATTTGTATCTTCTCTAAACTAATCCACTAACGTTTTTTCTTAGAAATTACAATAAGCAAAATTATATTCTTTATAAGGCCTTTTTATATTTGTTTTTTTATTACTCCTTGGAAATATTTGCAAGTAAACAAAAATTCAAAGTAGCTTTTTTAAAATCTTTAAATTTAAAAAAAATTCTAGCATAAATGAAAAAAAAATGATTTAATCATCAATTCATTTTAGTGATCTTTTCTTTTTCAATAATTGTAAACAATTCTGCACATGACTAGATATTAAATACAAAAGGAATCAGTTATTTGTAAACATTTCTAATTCTTCTCAGAAGAAGAAAAAAAAACCTTCTAATGGGGGCAATGAAATTCTCTGTGAATTTAGATTTTTAGTAGAACTTATACTTGTACTAAAAAGTTATCACTCCACTTGAATGTTGGCTAGAATACAAAATCAGGAACACTATCCTTAGAAAATAGAATTAGATATATTTATTGGAAATGAAAAATTACAATGTTTTATTTGAAAATTTTTAAAATAATCAACAGTTTTATCTCTGTTTTATTCTATTTTTCCAGAGACATATTTGTATAATAAACTGCCCCAGTAAATACTTAGTATTTATTGATTGTAATTGCACTGTAAAAATGCACAGAAAACTTTTATGACAAAGGATAGAATAATTAATCAGAATTGATATTCAAAATTTGAAGGGAAATGGACACCAGCAAATCTTAACATTGATTTCAATTCCATTTTCTTTTTTTTAATATTCCATTCTTAATATTAATGATAAAAAGATTAAAAAAAAGATATTTATTGATTTTAAATAATTAGTGAAATTAACAATCCTAAGATCCAAATAAAACAAAAATGTGATGATCTTATTTTGTGCCCTTGATTCAATCTATTTCACTTCAAAATTTTCAGGTTCTTTAAAGATACTCTTTATAAGATAAATTACCCAATTAACATTTAAAATTTTTGATTTAGTGGTTTTAATCAAAATTATATGAAGAAAAAATAAATTCATGCTGTTGTTTTGCTGAATGCTTTTTAAAACAAGTTTAATATCCAAATAATTTGCAAAAATATTAGTTTTACAAAATATTTTACTTCAAAATCTAGTTTTTGAATTATTTTCAAGTAAAAATGAAAAAAAAATTACATCATCAGTTTAATTGAACTGAATCATAATAGGGCAAATAAGCATTTTTACTTTCTAAAGATTATCACTTTTGATCTCTTTACTAAAAAATTAATAATCTATTCTAGAACCAGAAGAATTACTAGTACTCTTCCACTATTATTATCATTTAATATTTTGTTTTCCTCTGCTTAAAATAAGAATTGCCAACAGAAATATCTCATTCATATTTTAGTCATTTTACTTTTTAAATCTTTGTATTTTGAAATTAAAATTTCATTAATTTAAAGACAAGTAAATATTTCACAAGACCAACGGATGAAAAACAAAGTTTTGATCTTTTTTTTTATAGGAATAAAAAAAAAAATGAAAATGCTCAAGAATTTTTTTATTAGGAAATATTCATTGATAACTCCTCAAAATAGGTTTAATATTATTTACTTACTTGCATACATTTTCTTAACTTTGGTTTTCTCAAATAATTTTTATAAAGTCTATCATTGATATTTTTTTTTTTTCTTTACTTCTAAATAAATTTAGAGACTAAATAATAATTACGAATTTAATATCACAAACTATTTGCAACTGTTTTGCATTTGGTTATCTGAAATTTAATTTAGCAAATATCAGTATTTAAAACTAATTGTAGAAAGATGTTTTATGCATTTTTCATCCCCTTTCAGTTTTTAACTATTAAAACAAGTAAAGGCCAATGATTATAAAACCTTGAAATAAAGGCTACTAAGTTAATGCGTTCAAAGTTGATGAGGCCTTTTTTGACAACTCTAAGAAAAATAAAACCAACCAACCTAATCAAGTCTCCTCTAGTAAAACTCTTTTTACCTAAAATTCTGTGGATCCTTGATCCCAGTATTGTTGAATTTTTTGTTATTATTTAGTAGCATTAATTTTCTTAACATAAATAATAAAAAAATTGGCAAAATATTTGCATCAATTTGTCTGAAAAATGTGTTTCTCTTTTTTTTTTTTTCTCTTTTGTGGTTCAAAATGTCTTAAAATGTTTTACGATTATTCTGTGTGAAAGGTTATGAATTTTAGAGATTTTTTATATAAAAAATAATATAATATATAGGGTGGCCCATATCTCGGGCAGATGGGGCTCGTTAACTCGGGGGAGCAGCTGATCTAGGTGAAAAGTAACACTGAATATATAAAGCCCTGGTAAGAGCACGTAAAAATGGCCTTGTGCCAAACTTGGGGGTGCTCACCAAGTAAATATCA